>JAMXBD010003835.1:0-99829 GCA_024138025.1 Combretum micranthum
CCCCCCCCCCCCCCCCTTACAAGCAAAACGGCGCTCTCTTCCCCCATGCATCACAATTTATTTTCTTTTCCTTTTATTTAATTACATCTATTTCCACTCAAAATCTATAAATACCCCTTTCTCTTCCATTTTTCACACAACAAAAATTCATACTAAAACTCTCCAAAAATCACTCCACAAAATTCCTCTCCCAACATCTCTCTCAGTTCTCTCTTTTCCTTAGAAAATCCATTCCACATAATACTACAACCATTTTTATTCTTCAACCAAACATAAACTTTAGGTTAAAACTTCTCTTATTTACTCATCATGTTCATATAACTTAACATGAGTTTAGTGTATGTTTCTTAGATCATTGAGTTTAAAGAAGCAACAATGTATTATGTTTTGTTTTTGTTCATGTTCTTGTTTTCTTTTATGTTACTATTATGTTGATATTGTTATTATTGTTTCTAACCTAACTTATCTAAGTTATTATGTATATATATTTATTTAGAGCATATAATCTCACTTGTTATTTATTTATTTTCAAGTCTTGCAAATTTATTTATTTTGCTTGTTTTATGCAATATTAGACTAGTCTTAGACTTGTCCATATCAAGTCAAAACAATTTATTTCTTTGCTTTTCTGTTTTTTTCTTTGAGGACTAGTCTATTCTTTAGTCCGTATACCTTGATGAAGCTAAGGTTCCCAATACTTGATTTACTTTTTATACTCTATATTTTTGTTTATCTTTTATGTTGTTTTTATTTTATCCTCATTCATCATGAATTTGTTGTTATTGTCTCAACCATAATAGAAATGAGTTTTCTTAAAATAAGATAGAATCTTTTTTAATATATAAATTTTGTCACATAAGAAGTTATTTTCCTTAAAGGTTTGAAATTTATCTTAAACAAATATCTTCTAAAGATAGTAAACTATATATGGTTTTTACCAATGAAATACATAAAGTAAAGTTAATATAAATTCTCTTTTCAAATAAATAAGAAGTTTCGTTAGACTTAAACAAAGGATTTCTTAGATTCAATTGTCAAAGTTTTTCCACAACACTAATGTCTAAGATATGTTTTTCAAAAATAATCTTATAAGAGGATTTCTTTTAAAGTGGAACTAACCATAAAGTATTTAGAAAGACTTTGTTTTCCAAAACGCTAGAAATAAATTTATGGAATCTTGAAAGATTAAAATAACTTTTGAATGAATGGAGTTAAAAGGAGGAAATATCATTATGATAACTTTGGGAATTTTCAAAAATAAAATTCTTTTCAGCCTTAAGCTCATCTCACTTTCAAGACAATTGTTTTACAAAACCATTGTTGAGACACACCAAATTCATTAGTATGAGATTATATTTTATATATATATATGTATATAATATATTTCAAGGGATTTTTCAATCATACTATTTATCTTATATTTTTGTACAAAGCCCTTGAGTGAAGTAAAATTTGATCTCTAGTTTTAAAGTTTGGAAAATTCGTATCGAATCTGTATCGCTACTATTCCGAGACCCAAATAACTTCTTTTGATGAAAATAACCTTAGAAATAGATTGATCTTTTCGATGTAGGTAGAATCGGTATATTATATGCAGAATTTTGAGTTAAAATAAGCAAGGTTATGCCATTTAAGTTGGAATTTCCATCCAATCGATTTTTACGAATTCTTTAAAAAAGAAGTATAGAACTGAATAGATCTTGGATGAATACTCATGTTGGGTATTTTTTTTTTTAGGTGTCGAGGATCATGATTTGTCTTCCCCGAGGATTACTTTGACTCCTAGATCGCTATGGACGAGTGAGTTTCCTTTACGCTTATGTATTCGCGCATGTGCTTGTAGAATAGAGCACTAGATGTTAGGAAAAAGATAAAATTGATATGCATGTGGGATATTATGAGAACTATGTATGTGATTCGTTGTGCGCGATCAATGAACGATAAGTATATCGGAACCCGATTTGTGATGGATATAAATGTTTCCATGTATGTATTGTTATGTGTGCAGACATTGTTTGATCGCTTTAAATGATCTAATGTCATATTGAAATCCTCATATAATAAATTGCCCATGCATATCACTTAGAATATCATTTCGGAGTTTTGCTACTACTTCTCAGCGTGGGACCGGAAAGGTAAGCTGCCTAGCTACATTGTAAACCCCTAAATTTTCGGAATCAGTTTAGCATAAAACCCTAAACCGGAAGTCAAACGGAACCCTAAAAGTCAACAAAACCCTAGTTTACCGTATCTATCTAAATCCGGCATTGCCGTTTTCTTTGGCCCTAGAAAACGAAGTTGGGTTAATTAGCTAGAATAATTCGTAATAACCATAGGTTTTATAAAAATTTCAGTTTCGTGAAATTCGGTATCCTTCGAACCCGATCGGACACAGTTCTCGAAAAACGTGTCGGAAGCTCGGAATAGTAAAAAATATTCCGAATATACCGTTTAGACTCGTGAAAATATAAGTTTTCCTAAAATATCAGTTTTGTAATTTTTCGGTAAATAAAAATAACAGATATAGCTATTTATACGCGTATTTCTTACTATCGGTACTTAATTGTCATATCTACTTTACATTACACTATTCATTACTATTCTACACTATTCTTTCATCTCTACTTTTTCTTACACCAATTCTTACACTCTACATAACCTATAATCTTAACTTTTTATCTTTTCCATAACTTTTATATCACATTACCTTACATATTACATCTTATATTTTCCAAAAAGTCAAAAAAATAAATCAATTTCCCCCCTTCAAGGACATGGCCGGTGCCCCTCTCTCTAATACCCTCAATTTGTTTTAAATTTCACTTTATTTTAATCACACAAAAAACATCCACATTTTCCTATAAATACCCTCCTCCTCTTTCATTTTTCACACCACTTCTACACTAAAATTACTCTCTCAAAATCTCTCAAGAATTCTCTCCAAGGAGTTCTTACAAGAAAAGCTCTCTTTAGTCTTTCTTTAAGTAAGCTTTCTTCAAGAAAATTCTCCAAGCTTTCTTCATGTTCATTACTTAGTATGAGCTTAGTGTGTGTTTTCTAAACCATGAAGGTTAGAAGCAACAATAGGTTCATACTTTGTGTTTTTGTTCATAATCATAATTCTTTTATGTTCATGTTTCCTTTATATTCATTTATGTTCTCTTATGTCATTTATGTTTCTTTTATGTTCATAATTATCTACTATATCTATATAGCTATGTATACTATTTAGAGCATATAAGCTCATGATCTTGCAATTTATTTACCTTTCATGCAATTTATTTACTTCAATGGTTTTTATTTATTTCAAGTTGTTTTAAGACTAGTCTTAGTCTTAGACTTGACCTCATCAAGTCAAAACAAGCTTTTCTTTCTTTCATTTTTTTCATTATGGGACTAGTTTACTTCTTAGTCCCGGGAGCCTTGAAAAAGCTAAGACTCCAATACTTGACTTTATTATTATGCTTTATGTTATTTTGGTTATTTATTATTCTCATAATCATGTTCATTTAATTGTTGTCCATAATTTTATTTAAACAAAAGAAGAATTTTTGTCACTTAGATAAAGTATAAAATCATTAAAAGCAACACAAAATAAACTCATTCCTTTTCATGTTACAAAAAAAAAAAACTCACTATAATTTTATAAACTACTTTTACTTTAAGAAGCACTTAGATCTTTATTATCCACCTTGTTTTTCAAAAGAAAATTTTTTTTTTTGACAAAAATGGTTCTTTTCATAAAGAAAGAAAATAAGATGGATGACTAAGGAAATTTTAAGTAAAGACCCTTGCAAACAAATAGGCAAAGAAAATTTATGGTTTGAAAATAATAAAGTTATTTCTTTTTAAGTTACAAGAAGAAGTTAATAAGATTATAGAAATTAGTTTTCTACAAAAAGTCCTTAATTGTTTCACATTATTTTTATGAAGAAAACAAATTTTCATGCATGGATAATTATTTTTGAAAAATATGAGACATGAGAAAAAGAATGAGAAATATCGAGTAATGATTTTTGCAAAACAAGTAAACAAAGGAATTTACACAAGAAAAATGAGAATAGCATATTTCCTAGAAAACTTCGAATTTGTATTATGTAACTTAGAAATAGAAAATTTTATTTTCAAAGGTCACTAAGAAAAGATAAATAAAACCAACATAAAACGTTTTTAGAAAATAAAGGAAACAAGGTATTCATTTCAAAGAAATTTACAAAAACAATTCCGAAAAGTTTCAACCGACATTTTTACCTAAGAAAAATAATTGGACAACAAGACACTTGAGCATGCTTAAATATGAGTTATATAGTTATAAAGAGAGAATTTTTCAACTATATAGATAACTAAGTATTTATCAAACAAATTTTGATTTCTTGAACCAAAGTCGTTTTTACTTGAAAATCCGTGGTGAATTTTGTCGCCATTTTTCGGAGCCTATATGGCCTTGTTTGTTGAAAGTAATTTTGGAAATGGGTGATCTTTTCGAGTAGGTAGAAATCGTATATTATATGCGCGATTCCGAGTTAAAATGACCAAGTTATGGCCATTTTAAGTTGGAACATTCCTTCATACGAACTTTAACGTTCTTTGACATTGTTTTGTCAAAATTCAAGAAATCATCAAGAAAAAAACTCATTGTGGGTATTTTCTTTGGTTAGGTAACCCGAAAGGATTCCTTTACCCAGAGAACTATTACGATTAAGTGGAGTGTATGAACGACTCATCCGCTTAAAGGAATAGACGACAATGGCATCGTGAGTTTATTTCCATTAAATGCTACTCTATTGTGCTTATAAATTAGTTGCACTAGAGTTTAGAAAAGATAAACCGATATGCATGTAAAATAATTCCTTGAAAGAATTCTAGAAGCCCGAATTGTTCTAAGTGATTGTTTTAGTTTAATATTGATTTGTATGAAATTCCTTGATCGCCATAAGTTGAAATAATCATGTTATGACTTCATAAATTAATGAACTCATGCATACCACGAAGTGAGTCACATTGCATGGTTGGGTTATTATCCTTGGGTGAGAAGGATAGTAAGCTCATGTCGAAAGCAACACTTGGCGGAGATCGAAAGCGATTGCTTGGCGGCTTAATGGAATATGCTTGGCTGTTGATCGAAAGCAAGGTCAAATCAAGTAGATTCGGAATACTTGATGCGATGAGTGCTCGTAAGTTTAAAACTTTTTAATGAATGCTTGGCGATGAGTGCTCGCAAGCTTAAATTTTCTGTTATTAAAACTACTTGTTTTGGGTAAGTATCACCAAACCCCGAATGGAGGGCGTAAATCCATTCAATATATAGTTCGTGGAAAGCTATATGCTTGTTTGCCCACGTGTTTGATGCATTACATATGTGTGATTAACCAACTTGTTTGAATCTTGTTACAAGAAGTTATTTATGGAAATAGTTCTCGCTAAGTCTATTAGCTTATACCCCAATAGATATCTTTTGCAGTTTCCGTACTTATGGTTAAGGCCATGTGGACATGCGGGCAGGTAATCCCTTTTGAACATTAGAAATCTGGATAAAGTGTAGCTTAGTTTAGCATGTTTATGTATATTAGATTAGTAATTTAGGAGTTGTCCCTAAGTTTGTAAAGTTTTTGCCATGAACAAATAATTATTGTGTTCTTCTTTTCTTAATATGTTTTTATATCTCCTTAAGCTTCATTATTCCATATATGGTCCTCTAAAATTATGAAAGTAAGCCTTACACTTAATATAAAAGCTTTTGGAAATGACTAAGGTTGTCATACTTACGCTTTAATATTGAGTGTGGCGGACTGTCACGTTTAGGGTACCCATTGGGCGTGACATACATCTTGAGGGTTAGGACGTTCGGGGAATACGGCCTCAAGGTGTAGCGAGCCAGATCGATCGCTTGGGCATGGAAGGCCCGGGACTAGTAGTACGGTTCGTTGGAACCCCAAGACGCGCGCAAACTTAAGGAGGTTGTTCGGGACCCATTTCAAAGTATTCCCTACCACCGATGGAGGTAAATCCATCAAACATACGAAACCGGATAGTCGTATGTAACGTTTGATCATATGATTGTTTGCATTCATATGCTTGATTAATAAACTTGTTTGATTGTTGTTATGAGTACTATTGCGTAAGGAATATCTCACAAAGCGTCATGCTTATACTCCTATAGACTTTTGATATTGCAGGATTTTCTTTTGCACCCGAGACCACCTGATTTTCGGGTAGAATCCTTTTTTTTGAGAAGCTTTTGGAGGCAATCTATTTTGAAGTATAGAGTAGATTTCTTCTAAAATCTTCTAGCTTTAGTTAGTTATTTAGAACCATGTTATTATGAATTATCAGGAATGCCCCTTAGAGCTGTAAGACTTTTATTTCAACGAAATATATTGAGTGTTATTTTGCATGTTCCGCTGCCAATGTCTTAAAATACATTATTCCACCAGTCTCCCTTTGTTGTGAATGTATGCCTAGTACCGATATGGAAGCTTTTGAGTGACTGGAGGAGTCATTCTTAAGTTTTAATATTGCGTACGGCGGGCTGTCACGTTTAGGGTACCCGCTGGGGCGTGATAGTCCATATCCTAGGAATTAAAAAGGCATCGAAGAACGTTGTGTGTGTTGGTATTGGCTTAGGAGTACTAGGAGTTTTTGAGGTCCTAAGATAAAGTGGAGGCTATGTTAGTAATATGTATATATGAGTAATAAATGAGTTTCAAAAGAAATCTTCCTTCTTTAGCTCTTTGTAAGGTAAAGTTGAGGTTATGTTATGTGTGTGTGTGTGTGTGTGTGTAACAACAATGAGTTAAGAAGATTCCTCTTCCTTAGTTCTCAGTTTCTTCTGGGTATAAATTACTTGAGCTAGTCCTTCAACCCCCAAGATAGGTATAAATATCTATATGTTGGATACCGGATATTCAAACTATGCATTTCATATGATTTAATGTTGCATTACATATGGTTGTTAAATATGCTTGTTTGATAATTGTTTAATGTGTGGTTTGGATTTACTATTCACTAAGGTATGGATTAGCTAATACCCCTATAGTTTTTGTGCTGGAATAACTAAAAACATTGGGGATGGCTAAGATTGTGTGGAGATGATCCCTTGAAGATAGAAGAAAATTTTTGAAATAAGAATTAAATAGATAGTATATTTAATTGAGATTCTATTTCTTGTAAAATAAGTTTAGATTAAGGATTAAAATAGTTGTATAATAGTTTAAAGTTTGTAAAATGTAGATGAACTACTCTATTTTATTATTTGGTAGAGACTACCAATTCTATAAGGTTTCTGGTGGACTATGGGAATCGATATTTCCCTTGATTATCAAAATGTTTTTATACAATTAAAACTTGAATAGCAAATATTAAGTAGAATTTTGTAATTTTTGACTTGGCAAAACGATTCTCATATTGGGGGTGCACACAAGGTATGATAACTATAGCTTAATCTTCCTAGGCTCCTTTTAGGGTTGTGATAGCAACCTTACTCAGAGCTGAGCACAAGAGTTAGGCACTTAAGCTTCCCCCTTGTCATGATACATTGGCAATTTATAAGTGGCTCCGCAAGCAGTTGATGAGATAAACTTGCGTAATGTTTACTTAAGCTTGAAATGAAGTACTATGGATTAATTTATGTTTATGAGACCAGTTGAACTATAAAATATTATGGAATGCCATAGGTGGAGATTTGTAATAACTATGAACCCTAGAGGAAGCTATTTTTCCCTTTTTTGGTATAGATATAAGAGATATAGGTATTCAGACTGTATATACCAACCCTTTAAGCAACTGCTGTTACTCAGGACACTCCTAGATTCCCAAAGGCTTATTTCAGAGTGTGAGTACTTCAGTGTTGCCTATTTCACTTTAATTTAAAGATAATGAATTGTTTTTTGTTACATTGCATTACTGTAAGCATGTGTGTTATCTTTTGTGTGCTTGTATTACTATTGTACTAGGCTTTGGCTTATTATTCTTTTCTTTTCTAGGTTGATCGAACGATAATATTTGAATCGAGTTTATGGGATGACTTTGAAGTATGTATTGAAGAGTAAGGAGGATTACAATTGCCATATTTATTTTTATTTCATCTGTTAAAGATTTGGATTTATTTTTACAAACTTGTAATTATTTTAAGGGCTTAGTTGTGGTATCCATGTTTTTTAATGAGCTTTTAAATTTTGTTTTACCTCATAAAAGGTATAGGAAATATTTGATGGTAAAGTTTTGTTTATGGAAGTTAATCTACTCATGAGAGTAGATAATGGAATGTTTTCATAAAGGTTTATTTCAACGTAATGAATCCAACTATTTCTAGAATTTGATTACATGATTTAGTAATTACAATCGGATAATAAATATTTGCAATAAGCATATTTTTTAAGAAAGCCTGTGCGTATAATATTTAAGGTATTATACATGGCGACTGAACATGCATTTTTCCTAACTCGAAGCATGATGGTTGCAGGTCTACTCCTTTGGTAGAAGGTTTTATTCGTATGTGGGTGCAAGAAATATATTGTGGTTTAGGGTTGGTTTTGAAAGATTGGATTCCTTTGATTTTAGTTTGGATTAGATTTTAAGTTTTACAACATCTTAAGTTTTGTGTATTTTTTAATATGATAAAAAAAATTAGAATCTTACATGAAATCTACTGTAAGCACTGGATCTAGATGGTGCTCTTCTTTCCTATCAGAGAACGTAAACTTTTATTTAGTACTACGTTCGAGAGGATTTAACTTCCTATTATAGCGCATGTAATGGTTTAAACTTCAGAGTTAGTCTCCTGATTTTGACATTATTTATTGTTTCATTAGTTATTTTATTTATTTTTTAATATTTTTTCTACTCAAAATCATATTCATCTTAATAATGACATTATGCATATATTGATACATATATGTATTGGTATCAATACATGTATTTATATATGTAGTACGCATTATTATTATTATTATTATTATTATTATTATTATACCTACAAATTTTGGTGACCCAAGTCCAACTGTTGAAAGTAGCATATTTACTACATGTATTTATAACTGTCTATATTGTGTGAAATCAATAAAACGACATCTCTATCTATGTAATATAATGTTTTGTTTGCATATAATAATGTGGAAATCACATGTGATGCACCTATCAATTGTTTTTCACGCAGCATTTAATGGTGAATTAGGTGGTACCACCAACGATAAATAGGTAGCAGAATGATTAGGTTGATGGGGATATAGTAGCTACCAAAATAAATACTCAAATAGAACGCATGCAATGGAAGATGGCCAAGTCAGACACTATGCCCAATCATGTCGGCACGCATCATTGTATAAATGATTGAAGAGTAACTTTCGTTAGTGCCTGTAGATACTATAGGATGATTTGAGATCTGCGGGGACCAAAATTGTAGTGACATTTTTCGTCTCCTTTTTCATGGTATTTAATAGGTGTCAAGTGATTATATATATGTATATGTGTGTATATATATTAACATAACAAGGTTCTTGTAGCATCAATGAAAGAGGAAACGGAACTCCTCCATAATTTTTTGGATAATGAAGTGGTTGCTTAAAAGTGCAAAAGACAACACTTTACAGACAATCTTACTTCAATCCAAGTTTATTAATATAATATAATTAAAATAATCAATAGTACAAAAATCAATATTAGAGAGAAAAGTGTGAAAAATAACACTCCATGGGCAGTTTTAAGAAGACCTAAACATGATAATTCTTAAACTGTTAAAAACAAAATGAGATATAAAGCCAAAAATACTATTTTGAACTTTTCATTTTTCTTCTTTAAGGTTTTCAATTGAAATTTGAAATTTGCTAAATGAGATATACCCCACAAAACTTTTATCAACCAGGTTTAAACTAAAAGGTTGGATTTACCAGGTGTCACATATACATAATGAAACATCTATTTGTCAATTTTACTATCTTTATAAGATGACTTGATAAATACTCATTAGTCAAAAAGCACATTTTAGAAGTAAGGTAACAAATTTTGCAAGAAAAAGTTGATAATACAACATAAAGTTTTATGTAAAAATAAAATTGAAAAAAAAAATTGCAAATAATTTCATTATGGTCCCATGTGAGAACTTAATATGAGCAGATGTTGTCTAGAAAAAATGGCATAATAAAAGGGATGATGGTGACTCCCCAACCTCTTGTGCAAGTACGAAATTATTAACTCATGAAGAAGAAGAAGAAGAAGAAGAAGAAGAAAGAAGCACCAATACTAATACATTATGTGTTTAAATGAGTAGGAAGTAATTACCAATGCTATTTTAATAAAAAGTGGTGAAATGTTATTGGTGGTTAGTTTTTAAAAAACCATTTGTACATTCATATTATACCAGTATTTATACATCACTAGGCAATTTATGATGTGCTAGAAGAATAACAAATTCCTTAGCTTGCCATACTTAAGTGTGTTCATTGTTGGGATTAGCTACAAGTAAAGTACCAGCAATCACATCCCATGTGATAGAAGTGGGAGATATTTATAATCCAACCTACCAAATTAATTCTATATGCTATTAATATCTTACTTTCCTTTTTCTTTTTTGTCCTATATCTTTTACGATGGAGTCATTATGTAATCATTCTAATTTTACATAACCTGATTATGATAATCATTAGAATATAATATAGAATCATAAAAAACTATAATGAAAAGTCACAGAAATCACTCCCAAATTTCACGATTTAAAATTATTAAAAATATTAATGTATAAGCAAATTTGATTATAGTTAGGAAAATTAGAATCTTTGCTAATAAAATTTTAAAATGCAAATTATGACTTTGATAACTTTAAACAAATAATGATAAAAAATAAATCGATCGTTACTGTAAAATTCAAAATTAGTTTTCTTAAGTTTAATAATTAGAAAAAAGTAAGATTCTAATAATCAGACAATGATTTTCAAATTATCATTAATATCTTAAAACTATAAAATAACACTAGAAAATTTACTATTATTAATAAGTAGGATAAATAATTCCTATACATCAAGAAAAAAATATTCTATGATAAGAATCAATAATTTAATAATAATCATAATTGACCTTAAATTTCAATTACAATAAAAGATGATTAATATTTAGAACCTATTAATTATAAAAAGATAATTTAAAGATAAATCAATGCAATTATAAAATACAAAAAATGATCAACACTAAAGAATCTAAACCTTAATTAAATATTTAAATTATACCAATACTTTAGTTAGATAATTTCAAGTTTATAAAAACTAAAATCCTTATTTAACCTTATAACCTTAAAAAATTTATAACTAGTAAAATGAGCAAAGTAGCAAATATAAAATAGATATTAGATTTATAACTCAACAAAAATTTTAGAATAAACCTATGAGTAGTAATAAACTTATTTATAGTTTAAAAACCTAAATGGAAAATTCTTTGACCCTAATAGATACTAAAAACAAGATTTCATATATTGAGCAAATAACTCAAGAAATAATTAAAAGTAGCTCTACATTTCAAAAATAATAAAGAAAACCTTTTTATATAACATACTGATTATAAAATGATAACTAAAAGATGAACTGCTTAGAGTTATAAATACGCGATAAGAACAAAAACAGATCCATAACTAATAATCTAGACTTCATAAAAATATTTGGATTGCACCATTGATCTAATTAGAAAATTTGGGGTCTATAGGTGTTAAAATCCTAATTTAGCTTACTAGACCTAGAAAACCTTAATCGTGTGAGATAAAACCCTAAAAATAATTAGTCGTGTAAACTTTAAACTCAAATTTGAACTAAAAAATAATCTACAAAATTTGTAGAAACTTTAAATAAATTTTTGGAGATAGAAATTCTAAATAACTTATATAAATGTACCCCTTTAACTTAACAAACTATCCTAAAACTAAGATAATTAATTAATTAATTAAAATAATATTATTATTTATACAATTTTCGATGGAAAAGCATGTATTATACGATTGGGATCTTCTCTAAATTGTAGCATTCGAAACCTATGCACAGCTTGCTTAAATTATACACAACAAAGGCTACTTGACTAAGTTTTGGCCAATCAAATTTCCCTAAATAAGCTACTTATTAAATGCAAAGAAGATCATGCACAAATGTTAAGTTTTAGTGGAGAATTTTTTCTAATTTTTGTCGAAAATTTGATGAAGCTGCTCCCTTCTCTTTACCTATATATAGACTTCTCTTAATTAGCAAAAAACAAAGCTTTAAAGCACATAATAAACCCATCAAAACCATAACACCAAAACACAGAAACAACAATTCATAACATACAAAAACAACCTCATATAAACAACCACAACAAGGCATATAGAAGCTTAAGAAGTGAGCAAGTCAAGGTAAGAAAAATTCGTTTTAAGTTAGTTTACGTATTAAACATTAGTTTAAACAATGTTTCTATTAACCTATGTTCGTGTCAAGCTTAGGGGAAGGTTAAACATCACCCTAACAACTTCAAACAAGGTAGTATCTAACCTTAAAACTTTATTTATGCATTATAATATTTATAGGATCTAAGAAATTACATATTATGATGATCACGAGATATTATATATGCTGATAGATCATGAATAGTAGCTTATGGTCATGTCAAAACACTAAAAAATATTTAAAAATATAAATATAATACATAGGGATGAGAAAAGTTTTGAAAAACGAAATAGCAAAACGAAGAAGATGATGAACAGTATATATACCGGCCATATGTTGGCGGCATACATAGAAAAAATGGCGGCCTACATGCCAGTGTTGCCTAGAAAACATTACATAAAAATTTAACAAAAATTGGCAGTCTAAAGTTTTATGCTAGTGACGTTGATGCAGGCGTACGTACAAAATTTTCTCTAGACGAAATCTACTTCATCCAAAATAGTATTATATATATATATGTGTGTGTGTGTGTGTGTGTGACAGAGAAAGAAGAAGAGAAGAAGAAGAAGAAAATAGAATATGAAAATTTTATAAGTAAAAAAAAATATTTTTATGTTTAAATATTTGTTAAGTATTAAACTTTAGTAATTATTATAATTAAGAAACACTTTTGTTATATTAAATAAAAAGATTAGATTATAATTATTGGTCCCAAAAGAATAACCAAAAGAGGGGTGAATTAGTTATTTAATAAAAATTTATCTTTTTCAAAAATCAAATAAAAACAACCAAAGTCACACTACTTAGTTAATCAAACTATAATAGCTTATAAACTCACTTGTAAACAGTCAAACTTGATCACAAATATAGATAATATTAATAGTAATTCAAATAAACTTAGGTTCAATTAAGTCCACAAAGGGTTAAGCAATTGTTTAACGGTTTAGCTTCTGGTTACTCTCTGACTTAGTCTTTGAGTTCACTGTACATCATAAACAAATAACTAAATATGCATGAAATTAAAAAGATAAAGGGAGGGAAGAGTGCAAAATCGGTTTATAGAGGTTCCGCCTTGAGCGTCAATCATTTCTTCCAGCTCTAAGCTGGAGACTCGGTATTCCATACTGGTATGTTCCACTATATCCAAAAGAAATGAGAGTACAAACTTATCCAAACACAATGGATTTCAATCACTCTGTTCAACCTATCTAGCTTCACTTAAGCTATTAGTTGATCTATAGAGAAGGATATGTCACTCTCACTCTTCTACAATCTCATACAACTAATCAAATTCAAATGAGGAATAAAGAGCAAAGTATCCTCTCAAATTTAGTACAATAAAGAATAATTTGAATAACAGTGTAAGCACAAATGGAAGCTAGTAAATTTGCAATTGGTTTCATGTGCATCTATCTCTTTTTTTTTCATTCTAGTAGTTATATGTATTCACATCTTCAACGGTTATCTTGAGAATATTTTAGATGTTAAGGATAGGATTTGTTCCAGATTTTCCTCTTGCTGATCTGGTCTTTTAACGGATACTTTGAATGTTGAGCTAATTCCCTAATATTTTGCTTCCTTAATTTTAGATGATGTCCTCTAATAGGATCTTTCAACGAATAAAATAGATAAGCTTGGCTAATGATCTTTATTCCTTATTTTGTACGATAAGAATTCTCATGTATTTCACATAATGATCCTGAACTTTAAATTTTATCTTGCTGTGGATGAATCTTGAGGCAAGATTTGAAACATTGTAGTTCAAATTTTGAAGTAAAATAGCCTTTGATACTATTCCTTTAAAATCGAATCGTATCTTGCTGTTAATTATCTTCTTCAAATTTGAATTTGATTTATAGTGGAAAACATGTCCTTAGCATCCCATAAGTAGATAACTTTATCAGATAAGCTTCTCATGAAACATATGAATTGAATCTTGAACATGTCTTGAAAAAATAAATTCTGGCTTTCGATAAACTTGCTATCAAAACTTAAATCTTCAAAAATAAACTTTAATCTAACAAAAACTTGAATCCCTTGGATATTTGAATCAACTTTGTAGAACATATTTGAATGTAATATCTAAATACATTCAACTTTGAAGTTGGGTCTTCAAATATAAAAGAATCAAAGAAAATTCGATTCCCCATGTTTTGTTCATAAATTTGAAAAAAACAAAAATTGGTGTAGTAAGTCTACTCTCTAAGTTACCTTCTGAGTCTTACTGTCTTCGTGATAGGTAGCATGTTTACCTTCTGCTTTAACAGCTTTTATGATTTTGTCAGATTTATCTTATGATATATTTTACACTTGAAAGCTATACATTTAACAACTTTGTTAGTAAACACTTATACATGTTTGTTGTCATCAAAACCAAATTAGTAGACTTAACAATAATAATTGTACAATAATTATTCTATATAAGTAAATATATAAGAAATGAAAAATGAGAATAAGTTATAATTAAAAATAATGTGATTCTCATAAATAACAGATAATAACAAGAAATGAGATCAAAAAAGCACGATGGAAATAAATAAATATTAGTTACCATAAGGTGATCAAACTAAAAGAATAGTATAAAAATAAAAACAATGATGATAATAAAATACTGAACTATTAAGCACAAATATATAATTATTCGATGAAATAAAATTTAAGTTCAGTAAATATTTGATAAATATTTAAACTCTAGGAAACTACGAATATGTTAGAAAAATATTAAAGAACCAAATACTAAATGTAACTATAGAAATAATAGAAATTTGAATTACTCAATATTGATATTTCATAAACAATTTGTCTTTAGTGGTTTTAAAAGATAAAACTTTTTGAGAATTTCTCCTTTTTGAATTGTTAGAAGGAAAAATAGATTTGAGTTGTTATGAGTAAATGTTTTCCTATTATAATTTCATTTTCTGATTTTTCAAAAGTAAATTCATTTTCAAAAATTTGGTTCTTTAAGTTATTTACTAAATCTATTTCTAGTGATTGAAAATAAGCTTTTCAAAATATTCCTTAAGTTTTTGGTGTGGTCAAATATTTGAAGTTGTGTTAAATGTATGTTTCCCTCTTATTTTTATCCTTTTTCTTCTTTAGAAAATAGGTGACTTTTAAAACTTTACTTTCTTGGCAAGTTTTATTTTTCTAAGTTGGTTTCCAAAATAGTGAGTTGATTTTATCTTGGTTTGAAAACTTGTTTTATTCTTAATATTTGTCAAGTGATAGAATAATTCCTTTAGACAAGTTTATAAGGAAATCTTTCTTAAGAAAGAATTGTTAATATTAGGACTTAGTAAAAATTTCATTTTAATTTTGAACGAGAATAACAATATAAAATTCAAGTTTTGAAGATACTTTCTTATTATGTGATTTTCAAAGTCTATGGTGAACTTATTTAAGTTCTATAAAAGGTATGGTTGAGTTAGAATCTTTCAATGCTAAAAATTCTTTCTTTATGATGTATTAAGTTTCGATTTATGAAAAAAATGCATTCCTTTTTATTATTTTGAGGAAATCTTCATTACAAATTCTTCTAGAAATTATGATTAGCTTATCCTTTGGAAAAAGTTTATTAAAAACAAGACTTAGATCTTTTGTTAGAAATTCCTTTTGTTAAGAAATCTAGTTTACTTTTCTTTATTTAAAAAAGCACCAATTTTTATTTTTATTTAAGACAACAACATTTTAATCATGCATGAATATGATTATGTACCAATGTAAAAATAAAGACAATACATAATAAGATAGAAATAAATACTTGTAAGTAAATAAACATAATAAAATAGTCAAGCATTGGGAACCTTAGCTTCATCAAGGTATCCCGATCATGTATTGGGAGCCTTAGCTTCATTAAGGCAACCCGGGACTAAGAATAGACTAGTCCCAAAAAAAAAAAAAAGAAAGGAAGAAAAGTTTTGGCTTGATATGGACAAGTCTAAGAATAAAAGACTAGTCTTAATATATTGCTTAAAACAAGTAAATAAATAAATTGCAAGACATGAAAATAATTAACAAATGAGCTTATATTCTCTAATTAAATATATATACATAGTATACATAATATTATATAAGTTAGATTAGAGCAAAAATAATAACAATAACAACAACAACATAATAACATAATCTAAAATAGAAACATGAACAAAAACAAAACATGAATAACATATTGTTGCTTCTTTAACTCATATGAGTATAAGAAACATCACTAAGCTCATGCTAAGTTGTATGAACATATAAAGAATATAGGTAGAATTTTTTGTCTAAGGTTTAATGGGAGGTTTGAAAAGAGATGAATTTGTGTTTGTTATTTTCTTCTTGAAGATAGAAATTGTAAAAAGTGTTTGAGAAAGATTGTTGGAGAGAGTTTTGAGAGAGTATTTTGGTAGAGTTTTGTTATGTAAAATGGATGTGTGAAAGAATGAAAGAGGAAGAGGGTATTTATAGAATTTTTGGAGTGAATTTTTGATCTAATAAAATAAATTGGAAAGAAAATAATATAGAGAAGAGAGAGGGGGTAGCTGACAGTTTCAAGAGGAAGAAGAGAGGGAATATTTATTTGTTCTGTAATTTTCGCAAAGACAATAAATAATGTGTAAGTTCGATATGAATAAAGTTATATTGGAAATGTAAAAAATAAGAAAATAGGTATGTAGGTAGTAAGAAATAGGTGTAAGAAAAAGTAGAGATAGTGAAATAGTAATGAATAGTAGACTAGACAAATAAAATGTCCGTAGTAATAAAAATACGTGTAATCGAGCTATATCTATTATTTTTAATTACCGAAAAATTCTAAAACTGATATTTTTTAAATCCTTGTTTAATTACGAGTCTTTTGGTGTTATTGGAATATTTTTATTATTTCGAGCTTCAGGATGTACTTTTCGAGAACTGATCCCGATTGAGTCCGAATGACACTCTAAATTTGCGAATTTGATATTTTTATGTTACCATACATTATTACGAACTATTTTAAGCCATAAACTTAATTTCATTTTCTAGGGTTTGAGAACGCGGGATCGCCGGATTTGAAATTGCTTGATTGTTTTGGTCTTTGTTGACTTTTGAAACTCCGATTTAACTAGGGTTAGGTTTAATCCAACTTTGCCCTAGAAATCAAAGGGTTATATCAGGGATTAGATAGGTGATCTTTTCATGTTCAGGTTTTCAAATCGAACGATCATTGGATCTTCTATTTTTTTTTTTTTTTGAAAAAAAAAAATCTCTTATAAAATCTCGTGATCGAAATTGATTAAGGTTTAGTTTCAACTTGGGTCAAACTCTAGGGTTTCGATTCGGTATTCCAAAACCATTCTCGAAAAATTCGGGGGCTTACAATAATTCAAGTATATATGAAGTATGAATGATTTCCTAACAGAATGATATGTGATGAGTTCAATGTATGCATGATTCTTGATGATTTTTTTTTTTTTTTTTTTTTTTGCTAAAAGAAAATTTTAGAACTCCTTAATTTTGCAAGACTTCAACAATAACTACTCCTTGAAAATTTAGTTTTCTAACTTTGAAATCACACTAGTGGTTTGGATTTCATTCTTAGGAATTTTTAGTTATCTTAATTAAAATTGATCATTCATAACATGTCCACAGACCTTCATTCTACATAAAAATTTGCATTTTACCTTTCAAGTATGTTTTCAAATAGATTTACTCAAAAATCCGAATTTTTAGAAATCCACCTTTGAATGATTCCTTTAGGAAAAACTTGTATAATTGTATTAAAATTTAAAACTTTACTATACCTACTACCTAAGATTCATTCAATACATAAAACTTTCAATTTGAGCTTAAATAAATGGTTTCATGGGCATCATCCAAAGTTACGAATTTTACAAGTTGACTACTAACTTCAAAATTTTCCATCTTGATTCTACTTCTTGTTTTACACATTAATCTCATCAAAACTTATTTCAACTATAAAAATCACTACTAATGATATCTATTACCTATACCATTCATTTCACATAAAACATGATTTTAAAAGTTGATACAAGGTTTTAAAATAGAGCTTTGAAGTCATACGAATTTTCCATGGAACATTTCTAACAAAAACTTTTCCTTTTTAAGTTCTTTGGTCTAATCTACTAAAGATCCACTAACTACCACATTTATATACACAAGACTAAATCTTATGAGCGTTAATGCATGAAAACACAAATATCTATATGAACACGAATTTCAAGTATAATATAGTGTCTAAGTGCTAGATCTACTACTCATAATGCATGAAAAAGAGTTTAAAACATGAACATATTTTCATGCAAGATCTCTATTTCTATATGCATGAACAATATAATATCTCAACCAAAAACTCATCAAACATAAGATCTACTCTTGTGATGGCTTGGTATTCATGTATCAGCATTTTCTTATCCTTAGCAAATGCTCATGGGATTTAAGGTGAAAATACACATGAATAATCTTGCCATTACAAGATTAGTATAAGAAAGCTTGAGAATCATCACCTAAAGATGGATTTGGTGGAGAGTGTCACGGCAAAAGGGGAAAGATAGAGAAATTTTGTGATTTTGAATAAACGAAATGAAATGAATGAAGAGAAAGTTAAATTATTTATATTAATGAAATTAGATTGTTGATGTAATAAAAGAAAAAAATAAATAAATAGGGGGAAAAGGAGGGGGGGGGGGGGGGGGGGGGGGGGGGGGCGCGGCGCGGTGGTGTGGTGTCTTGCGCCGGCCAATGTAGCAGAAAGAGAGAGGGAGAGTTGATTTTATTGAATTTGTAATTTATGTAATAAAATGTTTTAAATGTGATAATTTATTTAAGAGACAAAAATTTCTTAGAAAAGAAAATATGATGAGTGTTTGTAAGGATGTAAGACTAGGGTATGGGTTGTGTGTGTAATAGGTTGTACTCGTGAATAGTGATAAATAATAGACAAGATATTTACTTTACGGTAGTAAAGAAATACGAGAAAAATGCTATAACTGTAATTTTTATAACCCGAAAAATTATAAAACGTATATTTTTGAATTCCTTATAAAATTTCGGTTCTAAAGAGTATTCCGGAATATTTTTCTGAATTTCTAGTTCCAAGGCTCACTTTTTCTTAAAGAAGCTTGGGAAGGCCCAGAATAGAAAATTTTTCAAAATCAAAATTTTCTATGGTTTGAAATATACTTTAAAACAATAATCCACATTAAATTATTCTATAGAGGTTCTTTTAAATTGAAATCGAGAAAAAGCCGGATCTAGGGTTCCTAGGTTTCCTTTTTCAAGCTCAACCGATCTAGTTTAGCGTTTTGGTTTCCGATTTCCGAAGCTTACTTAGTTACTAGAAAAACTGAGCTTACATTAATCCGAAAAATTATATAACTAATATATTTAGAGTTCTTATAAAATTATGAGTCTAACGGTACTAATATCATATATTTAATATTTTGAATCCCAGGGCATGGTTTTCTAAGTCTGTACCCGACTAGGTTTGAAATAGATAGAAAAATCGCTAATCTTATATTTTAAAGGATCCTAGTATTGTTGCGACTAAAATACACCCTTTACTCATATTCTGACTCCTTGATTTAGGATTACGGGATTGTCGGGTTTAACCTACTAGGGTTTCCAGGGAGTTGTTGGCTTAGGTTTTCCGATTGACTTTCCGGTTTAGATCGTTGCCAACTTAGAAACTGATGTTTTATGTTTATACAACATGTTAAATTTGAGGAATTTATTTTATAGTTCATTCCTGTAAATATTTAATATCTCTTGGCGTTTTTCGAAATTCTTGCATCGGGTTTTATTTCCAAAGGTTAATTGTTAGTTACTTTCTTAATAATTTGTTTGTGGGTTCTATATTACCCTTTTTTTTTTTTTTTATAAGTCAAAGTTAAACATAAAATTTGTCATACGTAATAGCTTTGGGTTTGAACACTATTAAGTTCTTGTTTTTATTTTAAGGATTTTCTTTCTCTTCGTGATTAAGAAATTTTTGGATTTGTTCAAGATTTCGGACTATTTGAAATTCAGTTTTAATTTGGAGTCATCTTGTTAAAGTTTATTTTAAATATTTATTTTGGAATTATTTACTGAATTTTTCCGAGGCTTATAACTCGTTTATCTGGTTTAGATAGAAGCACCCAACAGCTCAGGTATAAGAGCTATGTGTTTCCTTTAGAAGTTATATTCATTTCTGTTTAGACTTCCGTGGGAAACCAAAAGACTCTGGATGACTGTAATAGACCTCTTAAAAATATTCTTTTGCGGGGGAATGCCCCCTTAGTCTTTGTAACTATTTATATATATGTTTTGATTTATATTTTAATCCTATTGAATTTCGATTTAAACTCTTTATCTCCATCGGTGCAAGTATTCTATTGTCGTAAATATATGCCTTATATCTATACAAGACTCCTAAAGGACTAAGGTAGAAATTCATGGGTCTTATATGGCATGTGGCGGACTATTATGTTTAGGGTACCCTATGGGCCATGACAAAATTTTTCTTGGTAGCTTGATTACCAGAATTCTGAGGAATCTAGGAATGTGGCCTAAACAAGGACCCATAGATATAATATACAGTTACAAGGAGCTACAAAAGAAGTCCTTTAGGGAGTAGAAGCTGAATGAACTAGTTACTACTACAGTTGAAGAACCAATGACATTTAAGCCTCAAGGAGCTCCAGCATCAGCTGCACTAGTTAAGCAAGTTAGAGATGAACCATAGCCCTAACCAGAAGCCCGATATGAAACTCATGCTGAAGCTTCTGCACCATAAGCCATTTCTCAACCCTTAGTGGTTAGCTTCAACAGATTGGAAGCTGAAGTGGGAGAAATGAAGAGGAAGCTATCTGATTTTGAGAAAGGAATAAAGGAGGGAATTGATGATCTAAAGAAGATGATGAATAACATCTTGGAAATGGTTTCCGAAATAATCCCTTAACCCTCAACATACAAACCCCCATCACTTTCATTAGCCTTAGTATAGTAACATTCTGATGATGATGACAATGACAATAATAACGACAATGATGCCAGACTATCACCTCCACATTCTTTTCTTTTGCCTACATATAAACCACCTCAAACATAATCCCCTGTACATACAAGACCCATTACACATATAGAACCTTCCACACACACATCACCTTAAACACAACCCATAAACACAAATTCTACCCAACAATTAGTTAAGTTATCTGCTCATGAAATTAATGAGGACAATGAAGCCACTATATAACCTGAAAGTCAACTAATTCCTTCTTCATGAACAAGCATTAATAAGCTTAGCTTTTGTTCTTACCTTACCCAAAACCTTCAAGAAAAAAAAAAAAAACCAAAGAACCTTTACCCAAAAGAAGAAAATTGATCCTTCCTAATGATATAGATGAGGACGTTGCTCCCATTTCATGCAATAAAGAAGTTATTGTTGATCTAGCACAACTACCCATTGCTGAAGCAATAATGGAGCTAATCTCAAAAGATGCTCTAATGGCTCACCAAAGTAAGATTTCTGATGAAGAATGTAAATTGAACCTCCTAGGTGATCTTATTTAACAAATTGTACAAGAGACAGGAGCTGCAGAAAGAGTTGCAGTAGAGGAAGAAGAAGTTGTTGTTAATCTGTCTACTGAAGTTACCATAATAAAGGAAAATAAAGGAATTGATTTAAATTCTTTACCCCTTGATGATGAAGAATTCACTACACTAGATGCTCAAATAGATGATGCATGGAGAGAATCTACTGAAGATATTTTAATGCAAGAAAGGGTAGCAAATGAGAACATTTTCCATTATATTTGCAAGCAAGTTTGCACCATTGTGGTAAAAGGAGCACCAACAGTGGTTGGCAATGTTTGCTAGGGAGAACCCTCTGACTAATTATTTTATGGAAGAATTGGATTATCGATTCCCTCCAATGAAGTTCTTGAAAACGAAGCACAAATCCTTGAAGTCATCAACAAGCTCATCATTAAAACTTTGGAAGATGAAATCAATGAAGAAGAGGATATTATTCAAGAGATAAAAACAACAGTTATTCAAATTGTTGCAAATGACTATTTTAGACCTACATTGAATAAACTATTGGATGATACAGTACCAGATCTCTTGATTGAACTTGCTATAAAAACCTTTGATGAAGGTTGGGTTGAGCATAATGGGGAAAATTTTACTGCAGATGATGCATAAGGATTTTTTGAAAGTCTATCTCAATAAAAGAAGTATGAGTAATGGCTCGAGGAAGAGAGACAAAGGGTGGCAGAAGGAAGACCAATTATACCACCAAGAACTAAGGAGGAGAAGGAAAGAGAAGCCTTTTTGAAAAGAGAAAAAGAGCATCAAGAGTATATCCAAAGAAGCAAGGAGCATTCAAGAGCACTTGAGCAAGATTGAAATGATGAAGAGCTTGGTAGAGAGCTCTAAGAAAGATAGGACAAAGAAGAAGCAGCAGCAACTACCAAAGTTAAAGATGCTTAAAAGAATAATAAGAAGAAGTAATCATCTAAGAAGAAGAAACCATATAAAAGGAATAAGTCCCTAAATCAAGAAAAGCGGTTTAGTCCGACAAAAACCCCAATGACTCTTGATTCTGCTGAGTTGAATAAAGCAACACCTCTTCTAGAAGTCCCACAAAGCTCCTCAATAGAACCTCCAGAAGCACCAAATGAATCCTCAAACATGGATGACAACACTACTATACAAAACATGATGGATGCTGTCAAACATAGATAGGAGATCCAAAAGAAATGGATCGAGCCAAGGAAAGAGCAAAGGAGAGTCTAAGAGGATTAAACAGAGAAGGGCTGATGATGCATTAGCTCAGAAATTAGCTACTCCATATAAAATATATGCAGCTTGGAGGATTAAAGAGGCTCAAGCTCAAGCAATTCAAGAAGCATAACCACCTTAACCATCTCATTCAAAACCCAGAGAAAATCCTCAAGGAATGGAAGGGACAAATGGAAGTGAACAAATTTATGATGATAGCTTCTTGAAGAGTAGTAAGGATGAGGAAGAAAAGAAAAGAAGAGAAGAGCCAATGAAGCACAAATTGGAACAGAAAAAGAGTGATGAAATCTTTGAACAAAACTCCAATAGCACTTTGAAAGGGAAGCTAAATTGGTTGAAAAACAAAAAGGAGTTGTCCCCTCTCAATCAATCAGCCAATTGGTTGAGCATCCTCCACAACATAATCGATAAAGGAGTAGATAGAAAGAAGTAGCAAAGAAGAGGAGGAAAGAGAAATGATAGAGAGAGTTGTGACTAGACTGCTCCTTTAGATAGAAATAGAAGTGAGAATAGAGGAGAATTTGAAACTCCCGTGCCAAGAAGAAGAGGCAATGAATTCAGTAAACCTTAGCAATAATAACTGAGAGAAAAGCACTAGAATTCTCTCTTTATTCATTAATTCTGTTTTTTTCTTGTCTATTGTATACAGTTACATTCTTTGATTTTTTTTTTTTAGACTCTTTTAATAAATGAAGATTCTTTTCTTTAAATTTCTGTCCATAACTCTATCAAGGCTCTGATTAAGCCTTGATTCTTGCTAATAATGTTGAGAGTTTCTTTTAGAATAGACTTATACAGGGCAATGAAGACCATGACAACAATTTGACCCTTGAGCATCACACAAGAGAAGTTATCCTGAACTTATTTGGTTTAATTTGAATCCCCTATATGATTCTACATGTTGATTAAAAATTGAGGATAATGTTTAGTTTGAGTGTATGGGAGGGATTAGCAAAATGATGGGTTAAATGTTGAATTCTGCTGATATAGAGTATGTGTCACGCCCCAAAGGGTATCCTAAACGCGACAGTCCACCACACCCGATATTTAAACTTACGTATGACAACCTTAGTCATCCCATGAGTTTACATATCGTGTGTAAGGTGTACTTCACACAACTTTTAGGATCACACTTTGATTCGAGTAGTCTTAAGAAAGCATACATAGCATTAAGAATATAAATCACAACAAGATAAATAGTTAAACTTTATAAAAGCCAAGGAGGCATACCCCCGCCAAAAAAAAAAATAATAATAGGAGTCTACATCGTTTAGCTCCAATTACATATATCTGAATTTACATTAAAGAGATTTTCCTAGAAGTCCACGCCTATACTAGGACCGACTTCCTCAAAAGCTCTTTAATCCAATGTAGTAAACCCACACAAAGTGTCCTCTCGGAACATCCAAAAATAGGAACACTGCAACAAAAACTGTTGGGGTATAAGCTAATGCTTAGTGAGATTCATTTTCTTCAAGTAACATGCCCGACCAAGCTAAAATATCTATACAAGCAAGTTATAATTAAGCAACCATATGAATGCACAACCATATGAGCAAACAAGCATATGACTTTCCGGTAGTCATAAGTGAATGAATTTACGCCCTCCATTTGGGGTTTGGGGTAGTTCATAAGTCATGCAACTACAATTCCAATATTGGTCCATAAGACATGCAACCATTGTCCCAATCTTAAGTGGGGTGGTTCATAAGACATGCAACCACAATTTTTAATGTTGGTCCATAAGTTATGCAACCAAGGTTTCATTATTCGAATGGGGTGGTCCATAAGTCATGCAACCCTAGTCCCCTTTCATTACAGACCCGCTGCCTCCCGAGTACACCTTTGTCCCACCAAAGACATACTCGACAATGATATAAGACTCACTACGTGATATGCATGTACAATTTATTCATATAATCATGGTATATTAATTAGATAATTTTAAAAGCGATCATACCGATTTCAGACACTCCAAGTCTATACTAGCTCATACAGAGTTATTGCAACAAATCTTGCCTCGATATACTTATCATTCATTCATGTAAGTTTAGATCACCATTCAACCATAATTTATCTTTGCCTAAGTCTATGCTACTACTACTACAAGCACATCCAAGAGCATAATTAATTGAGAAATGAACTCACTTGTCCATGTAGTGAAAATCCACTAGTCGTAATAGTCCTCGGGAAGTGGTAACCCATCCTCCAATTCACCTAGGTACAAAGAATACCTCAATGAGTATCTCTCAAGAAGTTCTATTTAAATTAACAATTTTATTTATAAGTTCGTCAATTTCCGCTAGTTGAATCTTAACTTAAAAGGTCGTATCTAACTCATTTTAACTCGGAATTTAGCTTATAATATACCGATTTATACCTACTTCGAAAGAGCTATCCATTTCTAAAGTTAATTCAAACATTTAAGGTCATTTAGGGTCGGAAACGTACTGTACAGTAGGGTTGCGAAAATTCCAGATTTGAGCCTTTGTGAAAAATTGCCATATCTACTCTATTTAACTACTTAGACCAATTTATTTTAGTCCTAACTTGCAAGGAGAATCTCAAAACAAAATTAAGAGATTACACTTATCTAATACCAAACATAAAGTTCAAATGAAACTTCTAAGAATCCATTCATAAAACCGAAATTTACAAGTTGAAACTCATTGTCTTGTTTTGAGTAATTCCTTTACTAAAACTACTTAGTTCAATGAAAATAATTTTTCCTATATTATATATACAAAGCATTCCATTTTCAATATAAAATACTTGTTTTGAGATCAAAAAGAAGGTTTTAAAATTGGTCTCCCATAATTACGAATTTCCACTTTGAAACTTACAATGAAACAAGACCTAAATTTGTCTTACAAAGCACTTGATTTAAGCAATACTTTTAGGAAAACCATTTAAACTTATGAAAATTCATTCCTTAAGATATCTATATCAAGAGCCCTTATATTTTTGTCTAAATCTTCATTTTAAAGTTGATGATGGGTTCCAAAAATAGGTCTTGGTCTTGATCCGAATTTTCATAAATTTATTTTGGACATATCTCTTGAGAAAATTCATCAAAACTCATGAAAACAACCCATTACATATTATATCTAAGAACCCTTCATTTCTTGAATAAAATCCTCATTTGTGAGTTGAAAACATGTTTTTATTTTGGATCTTTGTCTTGATCCGAAAATACAATTTTTGTTTTTGAAAATAAACTTTGAAAATCAACTTTGATTCTTGTAAGATGAAGCCTTGATGATATACATCCATCAAACCTTCATTTTCTTAACAAAAGCTTCCATTTTAAGACTTGAAAGAGGGTTTTTAAAATAGGGCATTGACAAGTTACGAATTTTTCTTTTTCATTCCAACTTGAATCTAAGATCTACTCAATATATAACCATGAAAGCATAAGAAAAACTTAGTAGTAGCCTTAAACTTCTAGATCTACACATAAACATAACTAAAGCTTGATAAAACTCTAGATCTACAAGCTATCACAAAACAAGAAGATAAACAAGCCTTCCATATAACAAAAATACTAAGAACAAAAGAGATCATCATCTAGAGGAGTGTTTCACTTCTTGGCATCATCATCCATAGCCTTTTAAGCTTGTGGAATGTCCTTTGATGCATGAAACATCCATGGTATCATCCTAGAACATCTTATAAGAGCAAAAAGGAAAGATTACCTCAAATAATTGCAAGAAATATATGTGGAAGCAAGAAAGAAAAATGGGGACAGCTTGTTTTAAGAAGACAAGCCAAGAAGAAGAGAAAAGAGAGGGAAAAAGAGAGAGGAAAAATATAGGGTTTGTAAAATGAAAGAGGAGAGAATAAGATGCTTAAATAGAGATGTAAGTGTGTTAAATAATTTAAAAAAAAAATAAACATGCAGCTGCAACAAGGGGAGGGGCTGGTCGTGATTTTGTGTGTGGGGGAGTGTGTGGTTGATTTAATTTGTATTTTTGAAAGTGTAACAAGTTGCATCCATTTCTAACTAAAATAGACTTTAAAATATCAAATAATAATTAAAAATAATGAAAAGTGGCTATTTTATGGGGAATGGGCAGCTGCAATTTTGGGAAATGGAAGTGTAAGAAAAAGCAAAAGAAGACATAATAATGTGTAGTAATGATAATGTATGTGTACTTGAGTATGGGTTGATAAAGTGCTTTTTGAATAAGAAAATATATAAAATAAATTAAGAAAAATATTTTTATTTAAGTAGCAGAATTTTTATGATTTAAATAAAATAATCAATTAAATTATTTTTAGAAATTTAACAATTAGTTACCGGTAAGAGTAAAATAAGCTTATATGAGCTATAACTGATATTTTTAGAATCCGAAAAATTCTAAACTTGATATTTTTGAAATCCTTATAAAAATACGAGTCTAAAAATATTAAAGATATATTTTTAATTTTCCGAGCCCCGGGACACGCTTTCCAAAGCAGTATCCAAACGGGTTCGAAATAAGCCGAAATTGAACCAATCTGATATTTTTAATAAATCAAATATTATTACGGACTATTCTAAACACTTTAATTATTTTTCGACTCCTCGATTTACGAACTCGGGTTTTCAGGATCTAAACTGTAGGGTTTTACTCAAGATGTTGACTTAAGGTCTCCGGTAGACTTTCCGGCTTAAGGTTTAGGGCTTAGAAAACAGGGGTTTACAACCTACCCACCTTAAAGAAAGTTTTGTCCGCAAAACTTGAAAGACGTACCTGATCCTCAAACAAACTAGGGTACTTCTGCCGCATTTCACTTTCTGCCTCCCAAGTTGCTTCCTCATGTGCATGATTCCTCCAAAGAACCTTCACATACTTAATTTCCTTATTCCTTAACTTTTGTATCTTTGTGTCCAAAATCTGTGGGTGCTCCTCGTAAGTGAGGTTTTCTTTTAATAACACCGGTTCCAATTCTATAACTTGATCCGGGTCGGCTATGTGCTTGCGAAGAACCGAGACATGAAAAACATTGTGCACTCCCGAAAGATTTGGCGGTAAGGCAAGGCGGTATGCTAATTCTCCAACCCGTTCCAATACTTCGAAAGGACCAATATACCGGGGGCTCAACTTTCCTTGTGAGCGAACTCGATGGATACTTTTGATAGGATTTATCTTTAAATACACATGATCACCCACTTGAAACTCAAGAACCCTTCTTTTCAAATCTGCCCAGCTTTTCTGTCTATCCTGAGCTTCCTTCATTCGTTGTTGGATTATCCGAACCTTGTCGGTGGCATCTTGCACTAGATCGGGTCCAAGAACTTCCTTCTCAACATCATCCCAAAACAACGGGGATCTACACTTACGTCCATATAAGGCCTCATAAGGCGGCATCTTGATAGTCGAGTGATAGCTATTGTTGTAAGCGAACTCAACCAAAGGTAATGCGCTTCCCAACTTCCCTTGAACTCCATCACACATGCCCTAAGCATATCTTCCAAAGTCTGGATCGTTCTTTCCGACTGTCCATCAGTTTGAGGATGATAGGCTGTGCTAAAATGCAACTTTGTCCCCAAACACTTCTGCAAGCTTATCCAGAACTTAGACACAAATCTCGGGTCTCGATCCGACACAATCCCGGCGGTACTCATGTAACGAACAATTTCCTTCATGTAAGCCTCGCCAATTTATCCATGGAGAAAGTCATACTTATTGGCAAGAAGTGAGCAGACTTAGTTAACCGTCAACCACAACCCATATAGCATCATGACCTGACGGTGTCCTTGGTAAACCACAAACAAAGTCCATAGAAATCTGGTCCCACTTCCACTCCGGTATAGGCAAAGGTTTTAACAATCCACCCGGCCTTTGATGTTCTACCTTCACTTGTTGGCATGTTGGGCACTTAATCACAAAATCTGCCACATCCCGTTTCATTCCGTTCCACCAATAATGTCCCTTAAGGTCTTGGTACATCTTGGTTCCTCCCGGGTGTACCGTGTACCCAGAATTGTGTGCTTCACTCATGATTTCCTTCCTCATTTCTTCGTCATCAGGCACACACAATCGTCCTTTCATCCTTACTACATCCTCATCATCTATTGAAAAATCAGTATACTTTCCCTCCTGAACTTCCCTTTTTATCCTTTGTATCACTTCATCATAGCGCTGAGCCTCTTTAATCCTTTCCACCAAAGTTGGTTCCAACCAAATTTGCTATTTCCATTTCCAAGTCTTGCCCAACAAATTCGATGCTTAGCCTCTCAAATTCTTTAATCAATTCTTTCTGGTCCGTCAAAAGAGTTGCGACCTCCCCGTGGTTCTTGCGACTCAAGGCATCGGCAACTGCATTCACCCTTCCCGGGCAATAATTTATCCCCAAATCGTAATCTTTAATTAACTCTAGCCATCTTCGCTGCCTCATGTTCAACTCCTTTTGGGTGAACAAATACTTAAGACTCTTGTGGTCGGTGTAGATCTCACACCGTTGTCCATATAGGTAATGTCTCCATATCTTCAAGGCAAAGACAACAGCGGCTAGTTCCAAGTCATGCGTGGGGTAATTTTGCTCATGTGGCCTTAGCTGTCTTGAAGCATAGGCAATCACCTTCCTCTTGCATGAGAACGCATCCGAGACCATTTTTCGAAGCATCACTATGTACCGTATAGGGTTTCTCGGGGTTTGGCAAAACCAAAATCGGAGCAGAGACAAGCCTTTGCTTCAATTCTTGAAAACTTTGGTCCCTCTTTTCCGTCCAAACAAACTTTTCATTCTTTTGCGTTAACTGAGTTAACGGCTTGGCTATCTTGGAAAAGTCTTGGACAAACTTCCTGTAATATCCGGCTAAACCCAGAAAGCTCCTTACTTCAGTCACGGTCTTAGGCGGCTTCCATTCCACCACAGACTTAATCTTCTCAGGGTCTACTGATATGCCTTCACCCGACACAACATGTCCCAAAAATGAAATCCTATCTAGCCAAAAGTCACACTTAGAAAATTTGGCGTATAAGCTTATGTTCCTTAGGATTTGTAAGGCCATGCGAAGGTGCTCTTCGTGTTGCTCTCTTGTCTTCGAGTAATCAAAATATCATCTATAAACACAATCACACATTTGTCCAACAATGACTTATATACTCGATTCATCAAGTCCATGAAGGCGGCAGGTTAATCCAAAAGACATCACTAAGAACTCATAATGTCCATAACGAGTCCGAAAAGCAGTCTTGGCACATCTTCAGGTTTGACCCTTAACTGATGATACCCTGATCGTAGATCAATCCGTGAGAATACACTTGCTCCTTGTAGCTGATCGAAAAGGTCATCAATCCTTGGAAGTGGATACTTATTCTTAATTGTAACCTTGTTCAACTCCCGATAATCAACACATAGTCTCATTGAACCATCCTTCTTCTTAACAAATAATACAGGTGCACCCCATGGTGACACACTTGGTCTTATGAATCCATGGTCCAAGAGTTCTTGCAATTGCTTTTGTAATTCCTTTAACTCAACAGGGGCCATACGATACGGCGCTTTAGATATCGGCTCAGTATTTGGCACCAAGTCAATCTCAAAATCAATTTCCCTCTTAGGTGGCAAACCTGGTAGCTCATCCGGAAAGACATCGAGAAATTCTTTGACAACCGTTATATCCTCAATCTTAGGTAATCCTTCTTCTTTTTCTGTTGCATTAAGACAACCTTCACTTTCCATCTTATCCTCTCCATCCATAAGCAACTCAAATGAGCATAGATCAGTTCCTCTTGAAACTACCGTCTCACCTGTGAACTCAACATCCATTCCATCAACATCCTTGAAATTTACTTTCTTCCTTCGACAATCCACAACGGCTTTAGCAATGGCTAACCAACTCATACCCAAAATCACTTCATATTTACTCATCTCCAATACTATCAAATCACACTTCGTACCATGCCCATGAATCTCCATTGGACAATCCTTTAGCATCTCATTTGTCGTCACCACACTCCCAGTCGGGGTTCTAACACGAAAGCTAGAGGCAATAGTGGCTATTGGTAAACCAACTTGTCTAGCCAATCTGGTGGTGATGAACGAATGTGTGGCTCCCGTGTCAAAAAGAGCATAAGCAGTCGTCTTAGCTATCCGTATGTGTCCTGCGTCCAACACTTACTAATCACTACCTTCACACCATCCTAACTTATCTTCCTAACTACTTTAACTTAACCAAACTTGTTTTCTTTTCTTATACTTGAATCTTAACAAATCAAAGCAGCAGAAAAACAAAGACAAGAGTTAGGAGACCTACCTGTCACAAGACCGAAGTCCGGGCCATTATCCTCCTCGAGAGCAGCCAATCCGCAGTCTTCATTTCCCATCTCTTCGCATACCCATTGCCCTTCGAGGTTGTAGATCCTCATTCCGTGCATTGCTGACCCAGCACGGCTACTATTATTGTTCCCACTATTCCCGTTCCCGGGTCTTGCTGTCGCTGATCCCCCAAAAGGTTTAGCTGGAGCATTCTTCCTTTGAGGGCACTCATTGGCAAAGTGACCAAATTGCTTGCAGACAAAGCACATGGTAGTAGTCTTCTTTGGGCAGTTAGCAATCTTGTGGGATGAGTCGCCACAGAAATAACACTTATCTGCCAACTGTGGGCATTTCTTGGGGTAGTGATCCCCCTTACATTTCCAGCAACTGACACTCTTAGGGGTAGCCTGTCCCCCACTAGTGTTACCCTTATAGCCATAAGACGGCTTGAACCTCTTGTGGGAGAATCCAGATCCTGATCCCCCATAAAACTTCTTTCCAAAAACCGAGGGTGGCTTCTCAGCAGTCTTGCCCTTCCTTTTCTTAGCCCCTTCCACTATCCGGGCTCTTTCTACTAGCTCAACAAAGTTCTTAATATTAAACTCTTCTAGCCTCATCCTCAACTCCTCATCTAATCCATTTAAGAAAACTCGTATTTTTAGCTCCTCACTGTGCTTGTAAGAATCCGGAGCATATTGCAGTAATCGACTAAACTCAGTTTCATATTGCTCCACAGTCCTTCCTTCTGAGCAATGTTCAGGAATTCTGAGCTGAACTGCACCCGGAGACTCCGGGGAAGTAATTCTCCAAAACTCATGGCGGAACCTTTCCCAAGTAACTGGTGGCATGAGCTCTCTTTCTTTCGATTCCCACCAAACCCGTGCATTCAACCGAAGCAGGTAAGTGCCATAATCAACTCTCAGGTGGTGTGGCACTCAAAAGCCCTGAAGGATCGCTCTATCTGAGCTAACCAATCCTCAGCCTCATCCGGTCTCCCAAAAGTCCCTTCAAAATATCTGTTACTCTTAATGAACTCGGGTAGGGAGCTTCTGTATGGCCTCATAGGTGGTGGAGGAGGCAAAGGCGCAGTGTGAGAGTGCGCGCTTTCCTGTGCTGGCATCCCCACAGAAGCTTGGGGTGCAGGTGGTGGCGGAGTTGGAGCTGGAGCTTGTGCTTGTGCCGCTGCCGGCAAACTTTGTCGAAGTGCTTCGAGCACTTGTGTCATTTGTGCCATTTGTCCAAGCATGGCTTGCAAAGCTACCTGTGTAGCATCTGCAGGAGGATTTGGAGGAGGGGCGGCTTGTTGCCCTTCTTCCATATTGGGTTGATTGGAGGCGCTTTCCTCCTGACGTCTCCTTCTTCTACCTCGGCTGTAGCAAATTTTATTTTTGTCTAGTTAAGTAATCTTCTCAATATATTCTATTAATGTTTTCAAACGAGGTAACGGAAATAAAAGAAGTAGTAATACGAGCGGAAAATACAAGTGTAAAAAGGTAAATCAGGGAATTTAAGTAATAAAATCTAAGATCATAAAACATAAATATAGCTTTATTGAAATTTGAACAACATGCAAAAATCCTCATAAAAAATCAAGTAAAATTTTATACTATAAGCAACAACGAAACAATCAACATGTAACAATAACAACACAATACCAAAAGCAACTAAAGTAACTAAGCGGCATTCTATGAGTCTCATTAGGTCACCTATGAAGGTTTTGCGATACTAAGTCGATTGTTTCCTAGTGGTTACTATCCACAAGGGTTAGAATGATAGGATTTTAGGGCCGATACTATGGTCGTCTTCCCATCTAAGTCTTCCTTAATAATTTATATCCTTCCTTTTTATCCTTTCTTAAGGCTATTTATTTGTAGTTATGATTGTAAACTCTTAACCATGCTCTGATACCAACTTAAACTGTCACGCCCCAAAGGGTACCCTAAACGCGACAGTCCACCACACCGATATTTAAACTTAAGTATGACACCTTAGTCATCCCATAAGTTTACATATCGAGTGTAAGGTGTATTCACACAACTTTTAGGATCACACTTTGATTCGAGTAGTCTTAAGAAAGCATACATAGCATTAAGAATATAAATCACAACAAGATAAATAGTTAAACTTTACAAAAGCCAAGGGGGCATACCCCCGCCAAAATAATAGGAGTCTACATCGTTTAGCTCCAATTACATATCTGAATTACATTAAAGAGATTTTCCTAGAAGTCCACGCCTATACTAGGTCCCGACTTCCTCAAAAGCTCTTTAATTCCATGTGATAAACCTGCACAAATGTCCTCTCGGAACATCCAAAAATAGGAACACTGCAACAAAAACTGTTGGGGTATAAGCTAATGCTTAGTGAGATTCATTTTCTTCAAGTAACATGCCCGACCAAGCTAAAATATCTATACAAGCAAGTTATAATTAAGCAACCATATGAATGCACAAGCATATGAAACAAGCATATGACTTTCCGGTAGTCATAAGTGAATGAATTTACGCCCTCCATTCGGGGTTTGGGGTAGTTCATAAGTCATGCAACTACAATTCCAAAGTTGGTCCATAAGACATGCAACCATGTCCCAATCTTAAGTGGGGTGGTCCATAAGACATGCAACCACAATTTTAATGTTGGTCCATAAGTCATGCAACCATAGTTTCATTATTCGAATGGGGTGGTCCATAAGTCATGCAACCCTAGTCCCCTTCATTAAAGACCCGCTGCCTCCCAAGTACACCTTTGTCCCACCAAAGACATACTCGACAATGATATAGACTCACTACGTGATATGCATGTACATTTATTCATATAATCATGACATATTACTTAGATAATTTAAAAGTGACCATACAATTTCAGACATTCCAAATCTATACTAGCTCATACAAGATTATTACAACAAAGCTTGCCTCGATATACTTATCGTTCATTCATGCAAGTTTAGATCACCATTCAACACAATTTTATCTTTTCCTAAGTCTAATGCCACTACTACTACAAGCACATCCAAGAGCATAATTAATTGAGAAATGAACTCACTTGTCCATGTAGTGAAAATCCACTAGTCGTAATAGTCCTCGGGAAGTGGTAACCCGTCCTCCAATTCACCTAGGTACAAAGAATACCCTCAATGAGTATCTCTTATGAAGTTCTATTAAACTTAACAATTTTATTTACTAAGTTCGTCAATTTCCGTCTAGGTTGAATCCTTAACTTAAAAAGGTCATATCTAACTCATTTTAACTCGGAATTTAGCTTATAATATACCGATTTATACCTACTTCGAAAGAGCTATCCATTCTAAAGTTAATTCAAACATTTAAGGTCATTTAGGGTCGGAAACGTACTGTACAGTAGGGTTGCGAAAATTCCAGATTTGAGCCTTTGTGAAAAATTTGCCATATCTACTCTATTTAACTACTTAGACCAATTTATTTAGTCCTAACTTGCAAGGAGATTCTCAAAACAAAATTAAGAGATTACACACTTATCTAATACCAAACATAAAGTTCAAATGAAACTTCTAAGAATCCATTTCATAAAACCGAAATTACAAGTTGAAACTCATTGTCTTGTTTTGAGTAATTCCTTTACTAAAACTACTTAGTTCAATGAAAATAATTTTTCCTATATATATATACATCAAAGCATTCATTTTCAATATAAAATACTTGTTTTGAGATCAAAAAGAAGGTTTTAAAATTGGTCTCCATAATTACGAATTTCCCTTTGAAACTTACAATGAAAACAAGACCTAAATTTGTCTTTACAAACACTTGATTTAATATACTTTTAGGAAAACTCATTTAAACTTATGAAAATCATTCCTTAAGATATCTATATCAAGAGCCCTTATATTTTTGTCTAAATCTTCATTTTAAAGTTGATGATGGGTTCCAAAAATAGGTCTTGGTCTTGATCCGAATTTTCATAAATTTATTTTGGACATATCTCTTGAGAAAATTCATCAAAACTCATGAAAAACAACCCATTACATATTATATCTAAGAACCCTTCATTTCTTGAATAAAATCCTCATTTGTGAGTTGGAAAACATGTTTTTATTTTGGATCTTTGTCTTGATCCGAAAATACAATTTTTGTTTTTGAAAATAAACTTTGAAAATCAACTTTGATTCTTGTAAGATGAAGCCTTGATGATATACATCCATCAAACCTTCATTTTCTTAACAAAAGCTTCCATTTTAAGACTTGAAAGAGGGTTTTTAAAATAGGGCATTGACAAGTTACGAATTTTTCTTTTTCATTCCAACTTGAATCTAAGATCTACTCAATATAACCATGAAAGCATAAGAAAAACTTAGTAGTAGCCTTAAACTTCTAGATCTACACATAAACATAACTAAAGCTTGATAAAACTCTAGATCTACAAGCTATCAAAAACAAGAAGATAAACAAGCCTTCCATATAACAAAAATACTAAGAACAAAAGAGATCATCATCTAGAGGAGTGTTTCACTTCTTGGCATCATCATCCATAGCCTTTTAAGCTTGTGGAATGTCCTTTGATGCATGAAACATCCATGGTATCATCCTAGAACATCTTATAAGAGCAAAAAGGGAAAGATTACCTCAAATAATTGCAAGAAATATATGTGGAAGCAAGAAAGAAAAATGGGGACAGCTTTTTTGAAGAAGACAAGCCAAGAAGAAGAGAAAAGAGAGGGAAAAAGAGAGAGGAAAAATATAGGGTTTGTAAAATGAAAGAGAGAGGAATAAGATGCTTAAATAGAGATGTGTGTGTGTTAATATAATTTAAAAAAAAATAAACATGCAGCTGCAACAAGGGGGGGGCTGGTCGTGATTTTGAGTTGGGAGGGGTGTGGTTGATTTAATTTGTATTTTGAAAGTGTAACAAGTTGCATCCATTTCTAACTAAAATAGACTTTAAAATATCAAATAATGATTAAAAATAATGAAAAGTGGCTATTTTATGGGGAATGGGCAGCTGCAATTTTGGGAAATGGAGTGTAAGAAAAAGCAAAAGAAGACATAATAATGTGTAGTAATGATAATGTATGTGTACTTGAGTATGGGTTGATAAAGTGCTTTTTGAATAAGAAAATTATAAATAAATTAAGAAAAATATTTTTATTTAAGTAGCAGAATTTTTATGATTTAAATAAAATAATCAATTAAATTATTTTTAGAAATTTAACAATTAGTTACCGGTAAGAGTAAAATAAGCTTATATGAGCTATAACTGATATTTTTAGAATCCGAAAAATTCTAAACTTGATATTTTTGAAATCCTTATAAAAATACGAGTCTAAAAATATTAAAGATATATTTTTAATTTTCCGAGCCCCGGGACACGCTTTCCAAAGCAGTATCCAAACGGGTTCGAAATAAGCCGAAATTGAACCGATCTGATATTTTTAATAAATCAAATATTATTACGGACTATTCTAAACACTTTAATTATTTTTCGACTCCTCGATTTACGAACTCGGGTTTGCAGGATCTAAACTGTAGGGTTTTATTCAAGATATTGACTTAAGGTCTCCGGTAGACTTTCCGGCTTAAGGTTTAAGGCTTAGAAGACAGGGGTTTACAGTATGTGCTAACAAAGATCAATTTTCCCACACAAAATAACATGAAATTAGTGAAATCGCTAAAATTTGACAAATTTTTTAAAAAAATCATATCACTTGAACGATCAATGATATCATGAGATTGAGTTATTTTTTACATTATTCAAATCAATTTACAATATCTATATGAAGTAGTGTTACTTGTTATTTAATTTAGAAATTTAGAACTAGAATTAGCTTAAGGTCATTAGTAAAGTCACTCAATTTTCTTATAAATATTAAATGATCTGTATATTTTTCAATTTGATCATTTTGAGAGTTGTTTAATCCCTGGTGAATGTTCAAATATTAATCATAACCTAATGATTTTTCCTTGTGCCTTAAATAAAAATTAAAAACCAAACAAAAATTGGAAAAAAAAAAATTTAACAATGCGCTTAAGTTGAAATAAGCTTGAGTTAGTCCCTCAAAAGAGCAATTTTTTGTCCCATCTTTCAATTTTAATTAAAAAAAATGAAAAGAAGCTGGCAAAAACCTGTTTAGAGGAATTGTAAAGAAGAAGGCAAAAAACCTTCCCCTTTAAAGCTTTGAATAAACAAACAAAAAATATATATACACATATATATGCTTTCTAGTAAGTAGTGAGATTTGACCATGCTACTTTTGCTTTGTTTGAATTTGTCTCCTTTGTGATTTTGGAAGTGGTTATTAAATACTGAGATTAATAGTTTGGATTACTTGGATTAGCCTTAAAAATTTAACTTTGGTATGCCAGATACAAGTATAAATATGATAGGTTTGAGCATTAGGTACTAATGAGTTACTTCGGATTGATTGAATTAAAGAATGTTAAGCTTTATGTGATAATTTTTGAGGAGTATAATTGAAGATAAATTCTTTTGTCCTTATTTTGTTTGCTTGAGTGTGGGGAAATTTAATAAGTGTCAAGAGATTCATATTCTTTGTGCTTATTTGGACATATTTGTTATGTATTTCTTGTGATCTGTTGAAGAAAAGTATACTTATTTTGTGAAATAATCATTTCAGGGTTTGAAGAGCTCATTTAGAAGACAATATAATGATTTAAGAGAAATGAAAGCAAATAAAGCAAGTTTGGGTTAGTTTGTACAAGAAAACCTTTTATATGGCCAGGGCAAATGGCAAGGATGAACGTAGTAGAAGCACAATATTAATAAATTTTTAGATTTTGAGGGCTTTTTTTTTTTTTTAGCCTTGCACTAAACACAACAATATGGGAGGCCATGCAGACTTGGGTTCATTAGAAAACTATAAATGCCCGACTTGCTTTCATATTTAGAGAGTATTAAATCATATTTTCCTAAACCCTGAGAGGAACTACAATACTTTAGGAAAGTTTTGAGATAGAATATCAGAAACATTCCTTTGGCATAGATTTTTAGGGTTTCATAGCATCTTTTAGACTTCATAGTTTCAATTCACTAAGGAATATGGCTTTATTTCTCTATCTCATTATTTGCTTTAATTACTTCTCTGAATTATTGATTTGTATTGTTAGATCCATGGAGGAGTGATTGATTTAGCTTGGGTTTATAGACCCTTAGGTCAATTTCATGTAACTCTACTATGCTTAAATTGAATCCTTGTTGATTTATTGAATTTAATAGCTTGAGCTTTATAGATCTTGAATTTGTATAGTGCATGATATGACTTCATGTCTAATTTCATTAAGAATAGATCGATAGACCATTTTAATGAATAGATTTAGGCTATTGATGAGATTGTTCATAGCTGTCTAGAGATAGAGGTAGTGAAATCTTCTATCATTGATTGATTGCATGAGATATGTTATTAATCAAAGGATTCTTGATATTTATGCAAATCTAAGTTGCTAATAGTTAGAAAGAGATTTCAGCGGTTTGACTTGGGTTTAGGTGCTTTTGATTTTGAGACAACTCCAGCATAATCTAGTGAATCTAGCAATTCAATAATTCAACATAACTTTTATTGAAAATTTCTTGAGTTACATGAATATATCTAAGGTAAAGCATGTAAACCCCCAAATTTTTGGAATCGGTTTAGCCTAAAACCCTAATTTGGAAGTCAACCGGAACTCTAAAGTCAACAAAACCATAGTTAGACGTAATGGCTTAAGTTAGGCAATCCCGAATAAGTAACACAGAGAAAGTAAGTAAGAGTTTAGTATATAGAATAGTGCGTAATTACCTAAGAAAGCTTAAAAAGATCAGATTAGTAAAACCGCAAATCATCTTGAACCCGATCGGACATAGTTCTCGAAAAACGTGTCCTGAGGTCCGGAATAATAAAAATATTCCAAATATACCGTTAGACTCGTAAAAATATAAGGATTTCAAAAATATTAGTTTTATAATTTTTCGGTAAGTAAAAATAACAAATATAGCAATTATACGTGTATTTTTTTACTACCAGTACTTTATTAGTCATATATACTTTACATTACACTATTCATTACTATTCTACACTATTCTTTTCTCTCTACTTTTTTTTACACCTACTCTTACAAACACCATAACCTATAACATTTACTTTTTACCTTTCCCATAATTTTATTTTACATCTACCTTACTTAATTACAATTATTTAACAAAAATACAAAACAAAACTCTCTCTCTTCCCCTCTCAAAGCATGGCAGATGCCCCCCCCCCCCCCCCCCCCCTTCCCCTTCCCTCCTGTTCCTTCTCTCTCAATTTTGTTTCAATTTTCTTTTATTTTAATCACTCAAAAATTACTCCACATTTTCCTATAAATACCCCCCATCCTCTTTCACTTCTTTCACACAATTACTACTCACAAATTTTCTACAAAAACTCTCTCAAATTCTCCTCTCAAAACTCTCTCCAAATATCCTCTCAAAATACTCTCAAAATAATTCCAAAACCGCTTTCTACTTACAACAAAACCCATAACCACATAACACTACCAAAATCTTCTTTAGGTAATCTTTCTTATTATTTTTCTTCTTCTCATGTCATGTAACTTTACATGACCATGGTGTGAGTTTCCAAAGACTAAGTGTTATGGAAGCTACACTATGTTCATGTATTGTTCATGTTCATGGAAATCCATTTATGTTTATATTGTTTTATTTTGTTCATGTTATTGTTATTATATCTAAGTATTATTATGTCTCTATATATATACATATTCTTAGAGCACATAAGCTCACTTGCAATTTATTTAATTTCATGCAAAGTAATTTATTTATTTCTTTCATTCCAATTTATTTACTTCTTACTATTTTAAGACTAGTCTCTAGTCTTAGACTTGTCCTCATCAAGTTTTGACTAATTTCTCTTTCTTTTATTTTATTTTGGGACTAGTCTACTTGTTAGTCCCGGAGCCTTAAAGAAGCTAAGACTCTTAATACTTGACTTTAGTATTTATGTTATTTTTTTTCTATTATTTCTCATAAATCATGCTATTAATTATTGTCCAAATTTTTCCAAGCTCTAAAAATATTTGATAAAAAGGAGATTTTATCACTTAGGAATAAGTTTATATGAGATATAAAATCTATAAGTAAAGTCATTTCTTTTCAAGACACAAGAAGAAACTCATTACCATTTTAGAAGCTACTTTTGTTTGAAAAAGCTTTTTAAATCATTTCTACATTACTTTGTTTTTCAAAAAGAAAATGATTTTTGATATAAAAATTATTCTATGAAAACATAACATAAAGGAAACCTTATGAGAAAGGAACGGGAATTTTCAAATTAAGATCTTTTCAAACAAATAGTCAAAGAAAATGGTGTAGAAAATAAATAGGAAAGTAGCACTAATAGAGAAATTAGAAAAGAAGAAAATTACTTTTCGAAAAAGTCATCTAGGAAAAAAATAAGTCAACATAAGGAAATTCTTTGAAAACAAAAATCGAAGTATTCATTTTAAAAATTTACAAAATGAATTTCTTGTAAACTAGAGATTTTTAAACTCCTAATTGACATTATTTTACTCAAGAAACATGATTGAACAACAAACACTTGAGCATGAATAAATATGAGATATGTAACTATAAAAAGAAGATTTTTTCAACTACATAGATAACTAAGTATTTATCAAACAAATTTTGAATGATTTGAAGTTTGAAATAAAATTGTTTTTGAGTTAGAAAATTCATGGTGAATCTAATCACCACTGTTTCGGGGCTTAAATGGTTTAGTTTGACAATAATAGTTTTAGAAATGGATAGATCTTTTCTAGTAGGTAGAAATCGGTATATTATATGCATGATTACGAGTTAAAATGACCAAGTTATGGCCATTTTAAATTGAAACTCTCCTTTATACGAACTTTAATGTTGTAAACCTCCGAAGTTTTGTAATCAAATTAAAGCTTAAATCCTAATTAGAAGTCAACCGGATTTCTAAAGTCAACAAAACCTTAGTCTACCGTAACCGCTTAAGTCCGGCATTCCTGTTTAAGAAATCTTAAGAGAGTAAGAAAGAGTTAAGGCGATAGAATAGTTCGTAATTATCCAAGGAAGCTTAAAAAGATTAGTTTAGTAAAACTGTGACTCGTCTTGAACTCGATCGGACACAGTTCTTGAAAAACGTGTCCCGGACTCAGAATAGTAAAAATATTCCGAATATACTGTTAGACTAGTAAAAATATAAGATTTTCAAAAATATCAATTTCATAATTTTTCGGTAACTAAAAATATCAGATATCGTATTTATACGTGTATTTTCTTACTACCGGTACTTAAATTGTCATGTCTACTTTATATTACACTATTTACTACTATTCTATACTATTTAGCTATCTCTACTTTTTCTTACAACCTACTCTTACAACCCATACCTCTATTTCTTACATATTTTCATTTCCAATACAACTTTACATCTTTCACATCTTACTTTTAATTAAAAAAAATACAAAAAAAAAAAATTTCTCTCCCTTTCTTCACTAAAATAGCACTGGCCTCTCTCTCTTTCTTCCCAATTTATTTTATTTTCAATTTATTTAATTAACACAAATTATCACCCATATTTTCCTATAAATACCCTTTTTTACTTTCACTTCTTTCACACCTCTTCTACACTAAAGTTACTCTCTAGTTTAGTTCTTTTAGGTAATTTTTCTTCAAGTCTTATTTATATTCATCTACTTAGTATGAGCTTAGTGCGTGTTTTTTAAATCATGAAGGTTAAAGAAAGCAACAATAGGTTCATACTTTGTTTTTGTTCATGATCTAATTCCTTTATGTTGCATTTATATTTATAACTATCTAATATATCTATGTAGCTATATATATCATTTAGAGCATATAAGCTCATTTGTTTTGCAATTTATTTACTTTCATACTGTTTTTAAGACTAGTCTTTTTAGCCTTAGACTTGTCCTCATCAAGTCAAAACATTTTCTTTTTCTTTATGGGACTAGTCTTTCCTTAGTCCCGGGATACCTTGATGAAGCTAAGGTTCCAATACTTGATTTATTTCCTTATTAGCTTATTTTTTCAAGTTATTATGTTTCTTTATTTTTACATATCTTTATGATTCATATTCATGCATGAACATAATGATTTTTTTCTCAACAAAATAAATGATGAAATGTTTTCTTGAAAATAAAGATTCTTTTCTAGAAATAAGAAGTAATTTTTCTTAAACAAACATTTCTAAGAAATCTAGAGGAGCTCATAAACATATATAGAAAAGGACTTTTTGAAATAAACAAAAGTTTTTCTAAAAACTCCACTTTTTATCAAGTATTAGAAATTATTTTCATCAAAATAGAATGATCTCAATAAACAAAGAATTATTTCTGTAAACATAGAATTGTTATTACTTTCAAAAGAAAAGTTGGAAACTAAGCTTAGAAAATAAAATCATTTCTTAGGAATTTAAAGAGATCACGGAAATCAAATTTAGGAAAAGAAAATACTCATTTGAAATAACTTAAGATATTTTCAAAGCAAAATAAAAAGGAATATTTCAAAAGCTCTCACTTTCCAAAAATATTTAAAAGACTTTACTTTTATTTGAGACAACTTCATTAAACTTTATACATTTGATATGAGTCAATAAATGTATGTATATACATTTCAAAGGTTTTACAAATTGTTATAATATCTATCTCTTCAAAATGAGTTTTGAATAAAAGAAAGAAAACAAGTTTATAAAAATTCGTGGTGAATCTGTTTGCCACTTTTTCGGAGCCCAAATGACTTAATTTGTTGAAAATAAGTTTAGAAATAGATAGATATTTTCGAATAGGTAGAAAACGGTATATTATATGCGAAATTCCGAGTTAAAATGAGCAAATTATGGCCATTTTAAATTGAAATTTCCTCTTATACGATTTTACCGCGATTTTGAAAAAGATTTAGAAGCTTCAAGAATAGAGATTTCATGAAAGACGCATTTTGGATATTTCATCTTGTTTAGGTGGAGAAGGACCCGAGTTCACTTTTCTGGAAGATTACTTCGATTAGGATCTACCGACATGGAGTGAGTTAATCCTTTACTAAGTTACATTTCCTTGTTTTATGCTTGTAAGTAGTAGTACTATCAATTAAGAAAAAGATAAATGAATATTGGTTGTGTGACTTGGAATTATGATTGGTTGAATACAAGTTAAGAATATCGAAAGAAGGTTTGATAAATAAATTTTGATTCTTGTATTGATATGACGAAAATGATGTTGATCACCTTCAACTTGAACTAAACATTATTTGGTTAAATATATATTGAAATTAATTCATGCATATCATAATTGTGAGTCACATTTATTTCACTACTATTCTTTATGTGGGGAAATGAGGAGATGGTAGTGGTAGCTAGTAGGAGCCGGAAAGTCTACATGGGCTAGTAGAAGCCAGAAAATCTACAGGGCGAACAGGAGTCGGTAAATCTGCAAATATTGATGGTCATATGGGCTTGTAACCTCCCAACCCTTGACATGGAAGGCGTAAAATCTATGCTACACTTGATTTTCGATTAATCATGTGTATTTTGTTTGTTCATATGTTTGGTGCATTCTCATATGATTGATTAAATACTTGTTTGAATTATGGAAATATCTTGTAGATGGAATTATCTCACTAAGCTAGATTTGCTTATATCCTTATAGCTTTTTGTTACAGTATGATTACCTTTGGTTGGGCCTAATGAGCCCTGTATGCAGGTACGAGTTTAAGCTACTAGGAGTTTTTGAGAGAAGCTATATGTATTTGAGTTTTGAACATAGGCATCTAGGAAAATCTCTATAGTAGGCTTGTGTTATAGTTGCTATTATTTTGTTGAAAGACTTCTAAAGTGGGGGAATGCCCCTAAGATGATGTAAGGATATTATTATGAAGATCTTATGTTTATTTATGTAAGTTCTTGCTTGCTTTTATTATCTACTTAAATGTAATACCCCTGTGAGTCTCCTACTATCTTGGAAGCACGCCTTATATGTGATATCGAAGCTCCTACATGACTAAGGTTGTCATTCATTAGCTTTAATATTATATGCGGCAAACTGCCACTTTTAGGGTACCCTCCGGGGCGTGACAGATGTTCTCATAATATTGTTTTGTCAAATTTCAAGAATATCAACAAGAAATACTCATTTTGGGTATTTTCTTTGGCTAGGTGATTCCGAGGAAGAGTACCTTTACCTCGAGGACTATTTCGATTAAGTAGAGTGTGTAAGCGACTCATTCGCTAGAGAAATCATCGTCATGGCATCGTGAGTTTATTTCCTTAAAATGCTTTACTTGTTTGTGCTTGTAATTTAGTTGTATTAGAATTAAGAAAATACAAATGGATATGTCTGTAAAGATAATTCTTTGAAAGAATCCTAAGAATATCGAGGACGGAATTGATTTAATGTTTATTTTAGTATAACACTTCATTTTTCTGAGATTCTTTAATCACCTTAAATCTGATAATAATAATGTTATGATATCATAAACAAATGGATTCATGCATACCACGAAGTGAGTCACATTGCATTGGGTTATTATCTTTAGGTGAGAAGGATTGTAGCTCAGGTTGAAAGCAACACATGGTGGAGTGACCGAAAGCGATTGCTTGGCGACATTAAGGAAATACTTGGTGGAAGATCCAAAAGCAAAGCTCGATTCAAGTAGACTTCATATGCTTGGCGATATTGGGCGAAAGCATAAATCTTTTTAACTAAAACTACTTGTTTTGAGGTTATGCATCACCAAACCCTAAATGGATGGCGTAAATCCATTCAACATATAGTTCCCGGAAAACTATATGTCTTGTTTGCCCACATGTATATTGCATCTCATTTGATTGCTTAAACAGCTTATTTGAATTTTTGTTACAAGAAGTTATTTATGGAAATAGTTCTCACTAAGCCTATTAGCTTATACCCTTATAGATATCTTTTGTAGTTTCCCTATTTGTGGTTGAGGCTACGAGGACCTTGCAGCCAAGTACTATCCTTTTGGGTTAAGGAATTTCCTAAGATGAAGTTTAGTAGATAAGATGTAGAAATACTCTTGTAATAGATTTGTGACTAGGGAATAATGCCCCTAAGATTTGTAAGATCATTATTATGAATGAATATTATGAATCCTCTTTTCTTAATCTGTTATTATATCTTCTTGAGCTTCATAATTCCATAAGATGGTCCTCTAAATTTGTGAGAGCACGCCTTACACTTAATATCAAAGCTTCTGGGAGTGGCTAAGGTTGTCATACTTAAGCTTTAATATTGAGTGTGGTAGACTGTTATGTCTAAGGTATCCCTTGGGGCTTGACAAAGCATGACCTAAGCATCTTGTCAATTGATTTATCTTAATTCTTTCATGCTTGCTATGAAACTTATTATTTTAGGCTTATCTCAGTGTTTAGTTAGGAAAAATCAATCTATTTTAGTTAAGTTAGGTAATAGGAAAAGTGTGAATAGACATAATCACTTACTTTCCCTTGGAATACGATCTAGATCTTTCTACTATGCTACTCTAATGGATGTGCTTTCCTTCTTGAGATTGTAGTTTTATAGAGATTTAGAAAAGAAAATATAAATTTAAAGCTCAGTCTACGATATCTGAATCACCACCTAGCATAGCTTTAGAAGATTAGTTAACAGCCTAGTAGTCAAATGAGGTAGCTTTGTCATTTGATGGTGCAATAGGCATATGCAAGACATAATTTTTTAGATTTACTAGCATCAGTGTTTCTTTTGGTTCTTCATAGCATTTCATGATCACTAGCTTTGGATTATTCCTAATCATGCCAATGAAGAGGTTTGTTCCTTATTATAGGACTTTATCCTCCTCCTTAAGTCTAGGCCCTATCCCATTGCTAGTGTATTGGTGTAGATCTTAGGTTTAACCCACAAATCAATTAGGTATTGGTACTCACCTAGAGATTCTAAGATACCAACTGTAGGATCAACTGCTTGACACCTGGCTTGTGACTCTTTTTCAATACTAGGCTTTCAGGGTTTAGGGATAATCATTTCTTGGATGTCACCTTTGGTGATTTGTCTAATTGTAAGCAAAGTGTAAATGGAGGGCCTCGTTTTTGTTATATCACCTAAATTCATAGTAACTAAGTATCCTTTTTGGTGAACGATCAAAGCTAATAGTTCAATAGGAATAGGTAATTCATCTAAGTTAATAAGCGGTTCAGGCTCTTCCACTATAATTATATTGATAGTAGGTCCATGATTTAGAAGTGGATTTGAATTGACATTATGAGCTGAAGCTTCCACACAGTCTAATTGGACCAATTTTGCATCAACAAGATCTTGAATTTTGTTCTTAAGCCTCTGCATTTGTCAGTGGAATGACTAATTTGCCCCAAATTTTCATGACATTTCAAGCCTAGGTTATAATTTTTTGGCTTATAACCTTCTCGTAGAGTCTCAAAATCTATCATATTATCATCCCTCAACTGTGCAAATACTTGGCGTAAAGGTATCAAGATTCTGGTGAACTGCTTTTTGCTAAATCTATTAATTGGTTGATATTGTTGTTATTGCTAAGGTTGGATATATGTTTGGTTTGTTAGTGATTGTGCCATATGTCAATTACTGGATATTGTCATATTATATATATATATATATATATATACTTGATACAAATGAATTTCTATTATATTTTTGTATGTTCACTTTATAATAGGATCCATGAATAATTTAGTTATTCTAAAAGTCCCTAGATGCTCATTTTTGTGGGAGTGATAATGAATTAAATCTATTATGAGTTTTTGTTTGATACTCATGAGATGTCTATTTGTATAGGGATACAAATCAAACTCATAAGCACATATTAAAGGACTAAGTATTGGATTGAGCAGCTGTGAGATTACTTCATAGATTAGTGTCATAAGTGATTCTCATAAAAACGATGTTTGTGTATCCTTAGACCTGAAATCACCATAGGATCCAATATGAGGAACATTATGATTCAACTCAATAAAAAGTTGTTTTTAATTGGATAATTATAAAGGTTGTAATTGGGCATAATGTGAATCATGTAGAAGAAGTTGAGTGATTAAGATGGGATATGTCCCTCTCATTATGAGGGAGATATCTTTGGGCCTCTCGATAAATGAAACTAAAAAATGCATGGTCGTACTCAAATGAATTGATAGTGTGATCAATTTTTCATTTGTTTTATCAGTTCACTTAGAGATCAAGAAATGATAAAATTGAATAATACATGGTTGACACTATCCATGCCTTATATTCAATTTAGATATCATGTGACAAAAAGATAGTGACATAAGTTATGGATCAGGTAAAAATTGGATCACTGATCTTCACTTAATTTAGGTAAACATAATGTCTTGCTAGAAGCCGCTTATGTTTTGTTGACTCAAATGGTTTTAGGTCAATAGCCAACATTAAGTGAACCTATAGGGTCACATACAAAAGAATGAGCAAAAATGATCATTGACTAAATTTAAATAAGTCTATATTGATTATTAACTTTAATTTATTAAGAATAATAAATAAATATAATTTATTAAAAACAATAATAAATCCTAATTAGTTTATCCTTAATAAGATTAGGGCCATTACTATCATTATTCATATTGACATTATTATAAATAAAACATAAGAGGTTTCTTTTAGGGTTAATAATATGTGTTGTCAACATTGGACTTGCAGAGAAATTTTATAAACCTTAAAAGAGAGAAGTACGATAGTTGTGAGTAAAAATTTTTCCGATCTTATCTAAAAGTCTTATAGATAATGCTAGCACATGAAGGGTTTTTTTGAAGGTTTGTTAATTCATGTGGATACCATAGAGGAGATTGCGAATTCGCGGTACCTATAGATCCAATCTGCCAATTGATTCCAAGCTTCAAGGTTAAAGGTATAAATTCGAACTATTATTTTGTTTTAATCTAATCAAAACACATGGATATTGGATTATGGTTTTTTTTTTTTAATTCTGCTGCAAAAAATTTGATCTTTATAAATCTTAAAACCTTATGGAAACCTAACATGGTTGTTGTTAAAAGTTGGCTAGATGATGAACCTTTAGGTAGGTTTGGGAAATCTAGATGAATAGACCATGCTAACAATGGCCTCTTTCCCTTTGTTGTTGAATCTTAGGTTTGACTATTTCTTTTCTACTTACAACTTACTTATAGTAATGACACTCTCAATCCTACATCCTACCATCACAATCTTAGAAAAATTGGCTGAAGTGTGCCCAATCAGATGGGAGAAAAAGGGCTCCTCAAGAGTATTGATAAAAGTGAAGACTAGATCTTTCTCTAGGATGAATGTAGCAACCATAGTTGCTAATGCCCTCCACTGCTGTGCATATTCCTTAAAAGATTCGTCCTTCTTCCTCTTCAAGTTGCTAAGGTCTCACATGGATGGGGCAACTTCAATATTGAACTTGTATTGATTGTAAAATGCCCTGGCTAATTTATCCTAGTATCAATCTCATTGATGTATAATTGTGCATACCATGTTAAAGCTAGTCTGGTTAGGCTATTTTGAAAGATTTAGACCATTAGTTGCTCAGACTGGGTGTCCTGGCTCATCTTCCTCACATAGAGCTAAGTATGTAGTTTAAGGCAGCCGTACCATCATATTTTTCAAAGTCTAATAAAGCACTAGCTTGAGCCACAGGTAGGCTTGTAATCCTAAGTTAATCAAACTCGTCAACCCTTTTGAATGCCTTCAATTTTTCAATGAACTGAAGGATAAACCTTTTTTCCATCTCTTTATTTTAAGCCTCTAATTCCTTCTTTAGCTTGCTAGGGTATGGGTTAGCAGTCAGTTGGGGCACATGGTGCATCTCTTCTTCTTTGATAAGACGACCATCGACCCTTTATGAATTCTAGAGTGTTCTTCAGCTAGTAGTTAGAGGGCTTTTAGAAGGCCAATGGTTTGGGTGAGAGTTTGCATTTGTTTAGCCATCTTGAGCCTAATTTTCTCAAGAGATTGGATTATTTGTTCTGCTATTGAATCAAGGTTACTAGTAGTGTTATTGTTATTGCTAACCATCTTAGATTTTGATCTAGTGACAACTAGACTTTTGATTTAGTATTTTCATTTAGGCGCTATCTTTTCGAACCTAGGTAGACAAAATTAAGTTGATTAGTTTTTTTTTTTCATTTTTTACTCTTCTTTTTTTTTTAGAATAAATAACATAGTTAGAAGTCTATATATATATATATATATATAAAAAGAGACATATATATAGTAAATAAAATGTAGCTATGCGAATGCAGATTAGGGTAATGATCATGAATTGTGGCAAAAACTTTATTTTTATCGAAATCATTCCAAAGTCTTATTATGTTCTTAATTGGACTACAAAGAAAAACAAAAAAAAAAAAAATCAAATTTTATGTCAATATCCTAATGTTGTTAGGGCAGACAAGTTAGCCCTTTAGTTACTCTATTGTCTGTTTTCCTTTTCTCAATTCAACTTCCAAGGCTTGTGTCTTCTACACAACACCCTCCATCATTTCTTGTATCTCCATTTCCTTCCTCTTCATTGTAAACCCCTAAAAATTTGGTTGATTTTAAGTTTGATCTTAGAATTAAAAGTCAACCGGAACTTTAAAGGTTAACAAAAGTCTAATACAAACCCTAGAAGTTAGATTCGGCATTCCAATATTCTTTAGCCCTTGAAAACGAAGTTGAGTTAAGTAGTGATAATAGTTCATAATATCTTGAGGAACATAAAAATATCTATTTGCGAATTTCGAGTTTTCTTTGGACTCAAAATAGGATCAGTTCTCGAAAAGCATGTCTCGGAGCTTGGAATAATAAAAATATTCCGATAACACTGTTAGGACCGATTTAATATAAGGATTTATAAAATATCAGTTTCGTAATTTTTCGGTAACTAAAAATAATAGATATCCCATTTATACGTGCATTTTCTTACTACCGGTATTTTACTAGTCATATCCACTTTATATTACACTATCCATTATTATTCTATACTATTTATTTATCTCTACTCTTTCTAACACCTACTCTTACGACTCCAAATACCTATTATCTTCACTTTTTATATTTCTCATAACTTTATATTATATCTACTTTACATATTATTACTTTTAAAACACAAAATTGCAAAAAAAAAATAAAACTCTCCCCCTCTCCCACAAGCATGGCCGCGCCCCCCTCTCTCTTCCTCTGATTATTTTTCAATTTTTCTTTAATTAAATCATTCAAAACTCACTTCTCATTTTCCTATAAATACGCCCCTCCTCATTCACTTCATTCACACATCTTCTACCCAAAAAATTTTACTCCCAAAGCTCTTTCTAACTCCCCTCTCAAATGCTCTCCCAAAACTCTTTAAAATTTTCTTCACAAAAGTCTCTTCTTCTTCTACAAACACTACTTTAGGTAAGAATTTCCTTAAAATCTTTTTTACTATGTCATGTAACTTTACATGACCATGGTGTGAGTTTTCTAAACATAATGTTATGGAAGCTACACTATGTTCATGTATTGTCTTGTTCATGAATATGTATTTATATATTTCTATGTAGTTATTTTGCTCATATCATTATTGATTTTTTGTTGACCTCTTATATAGAAGTAATTAGATATAATTATGTACTTATATATAATTTTTAGAGCATATAAGCTCATTGTTATTTATTTACTTCCAAGATATGCAATTTATTTATTTATTTCATGTTATTTTAAGACTAGTCTCTAGTCTTAGACTTGTCCTCATCAAGTCAACACAATATTTGCTTTCTTTTCCTTATTTCTTTTGGGACCAGTCCATTCTTAGTCCCGGGATATTTTGATCAAGCTAAGCTTCTTAATACTTGACATATTCTTTTGCTTGCTTATTTTATTACTTATTATGTCTTTCTCATTTTTTCATAATTTTATGATTTCATATTCACGATCATGCATGAAAATATTGATTTTGTCTCAACAAGATAAAGAAGGAAAAGCTTTCTTAAAATAGAAGTTCTTCTCCAAAAATAAATGCTGTCATGAAAGAAATGATTTTTCATAAAAACTTAGGAATTTATCTTAACAAATATTTTCTAGAAAAATAGAGGAATTCATCATAAATTTTAATAAGCAAAGAACATAGAAAATTTTTACAATACATACATACACTTTACAAAGTCACAAAATGGATAAGAATTCTTGTTTAAACAAAATTTTACCAAACTTCATTTTCCACCAATACTTTGGAATATAAAGGAATAGTCTAGTTTGGCAAACACCAAGAAACTTCATTTCATAAAAATAGAATGATCTTAAGGAATAAGATGAATGAACAACTTAGCAAATCATTTCTTTAAATGTAAGAAAATATAGAATTATTACTACTTTCAAAAAGTATTAGAAACTAATCTATAAGGAATTTAGAAAAATGAAAATCATTCTTTTGAAATTTAAAAAGAATAAAGGAATTGGAATTAAGGAAGAGAAAATACTCATTTAAAATAACTTGAGAAATTTTCTAGCAAACTAAAAAGAAATTTTCAAAAGTTTTACTTTTCAAAAAATTTTTAGAAGACTTTACTTTTACTAAAAATTCATGATTGAGACAACTTCATTAATTTCATGCATTTAAAATGAGTCAATGAATATAATATATATACATATACATTTCAAAGGTCTTTCAAACCATTATAATATATATATATATCTTTTATACAAGTTTTTGTAAAAAGAAGAAAAAATAAGTTTTGCAAAATTCGTGGTGAATTTGATTACCACTGTTTAGGAGATCAAAAGAATTATTTTGATGAAAATAGTTTTATAATTAGATAGATCCTTTCGAATAGGTAGAAAACGGTATATTATATGCGCAATTCCGAGTTAAAATGACCGAGCTATAGCCATTTTAAGTTGGAATTACCCTCTATACGAATTTTAACGATCTTATGACATAGTTTTTGATAAGTACCACAGAATCAACAAGAAATACTCATTATGGCTATTTTTCATACTTATGGCCGAGTGTCATCATGGCCGAGTGAGTCTACTGCCCTTTATTTTTCATACTTATATTTGTACTTGTAAAATTAGTTGCATTAGATTTAAGGGAAGATAAAATGGAAGTTGTATGATAATTTGTTGAAAGAATATTAATTATATCAAAGCATAAAATACTTGTAATAAATTGTATTCTTATTATCACATTGAAGTGTTTGAAATTGGTTGATCATTTGTAAGAAATTGAAATAAAAATGGCTAGGCTTTAATTAAAAATTTATGCAAGCACTTCATCTATTGAGTCACATTGCATTTGCTATTATACAATCGATGAGACAAGTGTATGATAGTGTGGTAGGCATAACCAGTATATCATGTATATAGCGAGTAGAAGCCAGTAAAATCTACATAAATATTGTTGGCTAGTAAGAGCCAGTAATAACTATATGTTTTGATGGCATATAAGAGCCGGTAAAATCTATAAAAATGTTTTAAAAGAAGTAGTAGTCGTAATGAGCTGGAATACCTAACCCCCAACGAAGGGTGTAATTCATTCAACATATGATTCCTAGAAAATCATATGTCTTATATGCTCATGTGTTTATTGCATCCATTTGCTTACTCAATAAACTTGGTTGATATTTTGTTTCAAGTATGAATTTTTAGGATTTACTCACTAAGCCCGTAAGCTTACACCCCTATAGATATTTGCATTCTCAAGAACACCTATTTTTGTATACCGAGGTCTCCTCTTATCCACATAAGTTTTCTTTTGGAGCTTTTGGAGGAAATCTACTTGAAGAATTAGATTAAAATTCCTTTGAAATATTTTGATGTAGCATCAAAGTATTGTAAAGACTATTAGCTATTTCGATCTTTGGTTTTAGCGAGGGTATGCCTCTAAGAATCATGTAATAGATCTTTGATTATTAATATTATGATCTATTTATTCCTGGATTCTTGTATGTTCATTATTACTTCTTTAAACCACACTTTCCAAAAGCATCTCCTATTACCGTGTTAGGCGCCTTACATGTAATACTAAGACTTTCACGTGATTAAGGTGGTCATTCTTGAGTCTTAATATTATATGTGATGGCCTACCACGTTTAGGGTACCCTTCAGGGCGTGACAGTTTAAGTTGGTATTAGAGCAACAAGTTTAAATGAATAAAGGTAATAGGAATGAATCTAGAAAAGAAAAAGGTAGATAGGTTGAAATTAAGTAGACAAAGGCCTAGATAAGTTAGATAAGCTTTAGAATTTTCAAAAAGGAAAATTAATGACCTTCCTTGTCTTTTATAGCTTACTCTTGGTGAAGTTTGAGCTAAGGCCTAATGTTTGAACTAAGGAGTGACGAGACTCTTGTAGACTTCCGATTGAAAGTAAGAAGCTTATGTGAGGAGTTTGCCCTAGTTGGACGGCTTAGGTCCGCTCGGGAAATGTATACCATGTGGAGGAGAGGACTCCTACCTTCAGACGCACCAATTGGACTGACATGGAAGTTATTTATGGAATGGAATGGCTCATGTGCCACTATAACCACACCCCTATGCTCTAAGAGGCTACGTTCATTTTCCAAAACAATGGACGTCCAGTCTTTCCCATTTTGAACTTGGAATTCCATAAGCCTATTATATATTTATGCACACGACGAGCTAGCAGATCACACCGATTGGGGATGAGCGAATGGAGAATCTTACTTCTTTTGGTATGGAGTTTATCGGAATTTATGGTCACGCCCTGATGAACCACCTCCACCACCATCACCGGAAGGAGGAATGCATGAACAAGTCGAATGGGGGAAGATATGAATCAAGGAACAAAACACGAAGAGCCGCCAGCAAATCAGGGATGGGATGAGGATATGTCCAACCATCAGGAAGTTAGTCATGATTTTAGATGGCCTGTTGATCCAACCCCAGATGGCAACATTCCGAATAGAAGCCGATCTCACACTCCCCTAATAGGAGACCAAACCGAAGACGAAATAATGGAAGTATCCAATGGAGAGAATGCATCGCAAATGGGGTATGATTAAAGAGAGCCGAGCACTTCAAGGAATCGACCCTTCTATGAAGGAAAAAGGATGATAGTTTGAAGCACCTGAAGCAATTCGTAGCAAAAATGCCAAGGATGACTCCTAGCCCCAACCACCATGACATGACCCCATCATCGTAAAAGATGACTAAAGGAGGAAGAAGGAAGGATCCACCTGAGCAATCCCGTATATCCAACAAAAATTTTGTAACCAAATTGACTTAAGATATTAGGATCGATTAGAAGATAAATTTATGTTTTCGGAAAGGTGTTTAATGTTATTGTGTTTTGAATTTCTTTTGTAAGCTTTAATTTCTTCTATGTATGGATTTCATGCCCTTGAATGCTTTTAATTTAATGAAATTTTTTGGTTTGAATAAATTTTATTTCTTGATTCAATTACTTAAATTTCTTCTATATAATGTCTTTACTTCACATATTTCATAAAAAATTTCCGCAACTTCCGTAATTTAGTATGTAAAATACTTAATGATCTAGTATTTACATAAACAAAATTTAAAACAGCCGACTTAGAAGAGGACAACCGAGAGTAAGGCAGGCATCAAATGATCCGCTTGAGGAAGTTAACCTACCAGAAGTACCCCCTGTGGCTCTGCTCCCAAATCTGCAAGGCAATCTCCAAGTGCGCTTGGTCAATTAACACAACTTCTTAATGTGTTAGTTTAACAACAACAGATGAACATGCTACCACTGGCACCAGCTCAAGCACCACCCTAGCAGGCACCTCAAGCATCTGTACATGGACCGGCACCACCTGATGCTCAATCACATACCACACCTTTGTTGCCTCCGCCATCGACCATACAGAACTTCTCTCCCATACTTCATCAAAAGTAACCGTTACTTTGACGGGGCTTTCGAGAAACCAAATGAAGTTAAGGATTGGCTCGTGCAGATAGAACGATCCTTTGCTGCTTATGAAGTTCCTCATCATTTCAACTAAGCTATGGTACTTATATGTTGAGGTTTAATGCTCGAGTCTGGTGGGAGTCAAAGAGTAGAGAGTTGCCACCACTCATCACCTGGGATATGTTTCGAAATGAGTTTTTAGAAAACTATTTCCTAGGAAGTCTAAGAGTAAGATATAGTGCAGATTTCTTATACATGTCTCAAAAGGGAAGATCCATAGAACAATATGAGATGGAGTCTAGCCAACTCCTACATTATGCTCCTGATCCCTATAAGCATAGTGAATAGTTGAAACGTCAAGTGTTTCAAATGGGTTAGATGAAGGTTTGAGGATGCGGTTAGAAGAATTTGATATCCGCACCTTTAGGAACTAGTTGAAAGAGCAAGAATTGTTGAAGGGGCCAAGAAAGGAAAGCTAGACTTCTGAGAAGAAGGTTCATGTGTTTGGAAGGAAATTTGCAAGGAAAAAGCTTCCATTGCCCTTCTAAGAGGTTTAAACCTATTAGCCACTTTAAGGAAATTTCAGCGGACAAAAGGATGTTTCTAAGGAAGCTATAACTTGTTGGAAGTGCAAAGGAGCACACTACTCAAAGAGATGCCCCCTTCTCCATAATAAATGTTTTTTTGCGATGACCCGAGCCATAAGATTCCAGATTGCCTAAGAAAGCTTCTACGACTTGTTTTGTGTCCAAACAAACTGGACATTTTGCCAATGAATGTCCTCAAAGGAAATCTATAACAAATTGACCTTTGGATCTTTAGGAGGATTTGCTCTGACAAGGAGTAGGAATGGAAGTTGTAAACCCCTAAAAATCATAATTCTTAGAAATGATCCTAAGAGTTAAATACCAGAATCAAAATCCTAAAAATCGAACCATGTTAAAACTTAATTCTAAATAAGATATCAAACTAGATTTCTTAATCTTGAGAAAAAAAAGAACCCTAAAAACAAAATAGAAATCTAACTATCGGTTGAATCAATATCCGTACGCCAATCAAATCATTTACCCGATTCCTAAAACACAAATCAAAACGAATATCCAAAAAATGCTTAACAACGAGATGCTAAGATCTTCAAACCCTTGGTGAATTTTAGAATAAGAAATTTCAATTTTCACTAAAAGTTAAACTGAGTCAACTCATAACCCTAGACTCGGTTAAACGATCCCAAGAACTAAAAACTATTCAATAATCACAAATAAAATGAGATGAACCATAGATATTGAACTAAAAATATAATACGGTCAAAACTCCAAAATCATATGATCTTACAAATAACTCAACAAAACCAGAAGTAAAACCAGAACACTAAAAGTCAACAAAGCTTACAACGAACCTTAGTGTTTAAGATCCGGCAATCTCGCACTCTCAAACCCTAAACAACGAAATGAAAATAATTATTGATAATAGTTTGTAATAATATAGGGAAGCTTAAAAATATCAGATTCGCAAAATTCTAGTTTCCTTCGGATCCGAACAGGATCAGTTTTCAAAAATCATGCCTTGGTACATCGGATGGAAAAAATATTCCATTAATAGCAATAGACTCATAAAAATATAAGGTTTTCAAAAATATCAGTTTTAGAACTTTTCGGTAGCTAAAAATTACAAATATCGCATTTATACTTGTATTTTTATTACTACTAGTATTTCAATTGTCTAGTTTACTATTCATAGCACTTTTCTACTATTCATTGTTATTCTTCTATCTCTACTTTTTCTTACTACCTATTCTTACACCTACATACCTATTTCTTACAATTTTCTTTTCCCATAAAAATTCTACACCACATATTACTAAACTTCTCTTACACCTTTTTTTCAAAATTAATTTTTAATCACTCTTCTCTTTCTCCTCCCATGGTTGTTATCCACCTTCTCTCTCTCTTCTCTCCTAATTATTTTCTTTTTCAATTAATTTAATTACACTAATTTTCACTGCAAAATTCTTTAAATACCCCATTCCTCATTCATTCTTTCACACAACTTTTTCTACTATCAAAACTCTCTCAAATTCTCTACATAAACACTCTCCACAAAATTTTCCTCTACCAAAACTCTCTTTCACCAAATACTCACAAAATTTCTCTCTATACACAATTCAACTATCATTTCTCAATAACCACATAACCATACATTCACTACCATCTTTATACCACATAAACACTTTAAGTAAAAAAAAAAAAAAAAATTCTTCCACCCATTTAGTTATCCATGTCATGTAACTTAACATGATTATGGTGTTGTTTCGAAACTTATATGAGTAGTAAAGCAACAACATGTTTATGTTTTGTTCTTATACATGAGCTTCTTATTTTGTTAGGTTGTTATTATGTAGATTTTATTATTATTATTATGCTAACTTCTTATTTATATCTAACTAAATATATTTATGTATTATATATAATCTTTAGAGTATATAAGCTCACTTGATATTTATTTAATTTCATGCCTTGCAATTTATTTATTTCATGTTATTTTTAAGACTAGTCTTTCCAGTCTTAGACTTATCCATATCAAGTCAAAATAACCTTTTCTTTATTTTCTTTAATCTTTTGGGACTAGTCTATTCTTAGTCCCAAGATGCCTTGATTAAGCTAAGGCTCCTAATACTTGACCAGGATACCTTGATGAAGCTAAGGTTCCCAATACTTGATATTTTATTATCTTACTTATTATTATTTGTCTCTAGTATTTTCTCTTATTCTTATTATTTTACATGCCCATAATACTTGTATCTACATAATGATATTGTCTCAACTAATTTAAAAGTAGAATTTTACTTTATTAAAGGAACTTAAAACTAAATTTTCTATTATATGACTTGTCACAAAATAATAGAGTTATTATCAACAACATAGAAATAGAGTAATACAAGTTTTCTCAAATAATAAAGATAGCTTTACCAAGGAAACATAAGAAATGAATACTTTCTTTGTATATTATGGTAACCTAAGTTTTAGTAAAATAATTTGTTAATATTCAAAGCTTTCATAAAAAGCTTAAGATTAAACTCTTTTTAACTCCATAACAAAACTAAGAAACAAACTAGTTTTCAAAGTTAAGATGAATTCAACTCATAAAGTTATAAACCCACATAGGAAAATAATGATTTTCAAGTTTCTAAAGAAGAAACTTTTCAAAGAATATAAAATAAGAAAGATTAAAAACAAAGGATTTTATCAATAAAGAGGATTCTTTTCAAAGGAAATAAAAGAACAAGTTTTAGAAAACAAAAAATTATATTTTAAATAATAAATATAAGAGACAAGTCTCATTTTCTAAAACTATTCTAAATACAAATTTATAAAAAGGCTTTCAATAACTTAATACACTTTTGATAACTTTGATCTTTTATCACTAGAAGTAAAATTTATGAAAGACTAAGGTTAGAGGAAAATTTACTTGTTTTGGAAAAATGAATGAAGAAAATAAATAAGAATATACTCATTTATAATAACTTATAAAAATATAAAGTTTCTTCAAAATACTTGAAAAGAAATTTATCAAGTTAAGTTTTAACACTTTAAAATGAATTGTTTTATGAAATAAATTGTTAAGACACTACCATTAGAATGTTTGCATATAAAGTGAGCTTATCTATATAGTAAAGGGATTTATAAAGCATATATATATATATATATATATTTTTTTTTTCATCAAAGGATTTTTTAATGAAGTTGAGTTCGAAAATTATTTCGCAAAATCTAGAAATATTTGTTTTAAATACGTACCCTACGTTTTTGGAACCCAAATGACCTTATATAACAAAAATAACCTTAGAAATGGTTAGATCTTTTCAAATAGGTAGAAAACGGTGTATTATATGCAAAATTCCGAGTTAAAATGAGCACGTTATGGCCATTTTAAATTAAAATTTCATTTTATGCGATTTTGATGAACATAGTGAAATAGAATTAGAAAGTTTAAGTATAATTTTTACGAAATACTCATCTCGGGTATTTCTTTTGTTTAGGTAACGAAGGATACGAGATCACTTTTCCTAAGGATTTCTACGACTAAGAAGATTACGAAATGAACGAGTGAGTTATTCCTCTTAATTTCGTTACCTTACTTTTGCTTGTAAAGTAGTGACATTAGTATACTAAGAAAAGATAAAAATGGATATGTATAGGGAATTTGGGGATATGCATATATATGTGATTTTATGTTTATGCGTGAAATGAGAATTAAGAATATCGCAACTTCAAATTGCCTGTTTAAGAATTTTTGTTTACTTACTTGTATGACTACTTATTATTTGCTAAATTGATTGATCACCCTCTAATAAACCTTAATAAGGTTTGACTTAAGAAAAATAAAATGCCCATGCATAGCATCCATCAAGTTATATCTCTTTCGGAAGGCTACTACTCCTACGCATAGAGTTGGATTGGCTGTTATCGTGCTGTGATATGGGCTATGTTTCTTCCTAGAGAATCTAAATTGCCCGAGGAATACGACTCTAGGTTCGGAGCCGAGCCAACCGAACGCTTTAGGTGGGGACCTCGGGACTAGCAGTAGAAGATCGAGGATCTTCATCACGAATTCCCTAACCTTCGATACGAAGGGGTAAACCCATTCTATATATGGTTTCCAGATAACTATATATATTTGTGTAATCACATGAATGTTGCATTGTATGCATAGCATGTGTGAAAATTTAAATGAAGTTGTTTGAAAACATGGTGCGAATGAAAAGGAATACCTCACTAAGCTAGTTGTAGCTTATACTCCTATAGATTTTTGAAACAAGTATACCCGTAGCTTAAATTGTGGATCATGATGTTAAGGAAGTCATGGAAGGATGTTAAGCTTCTATAAAGGCAATGGAAACATCAGCTGAAGTTACTTTGTAAGGTTCCTTATATGTAATGTATGCTATGTTAGTGTTTTAGAAATTCTAAGAAGTGTATTTATTTTGATTTGAAGACAATAAAGGGATATACCCCTAAGAATTGTAATTTACCATGTTTATATTTTATGACAAGTATTTTTCTTACCTTGTTACTTAATTATTATCAATATAAATTGTGCTACTTCGATGCGTTCCCTTGGTTATGATGTACACTTTGTACATGATATGGAAGCCTTTGCATGACTGAGGTAGTCATTCCTACGCTTTAGTATTGTGTACGGTAGACTGCCACATTTAGGGTACCCTTTAGGGCGTGATAGAATTGAAAGTCGCTCAGCATCGTCTATGCACGGGCTGAGAATCTATAACCTTGAAGGGCAATGGGTTTTTGAAGATGCTACTAAAGAAAGAGTGGAATTGGCTGCCTTGGATAATGGAGAGGAGTCTGACTGTAGTTTGGTTACAGGTTAGCCTCAATCCATAAATATCTACTTATTTTGATATCTGTTAAGTATAAGTGATAAGATATGATGTGTGTTGGGAAACGATAGATGCTTAGGACCCCCTATAAAGACAATAAGGATAGTAAAACATGCATCTTGAATGCAGGAACCATACAAATAGGAGACCTGACCGCTTATACCCTCTTCGACACCAGTGCAACATATTCCTTTGTCACCGCTAGTATAGCCTTGAAGACCGGCTTACCTATCACCATAATTACAAAAAAATTTTGTATAAAAACCCCCACGGATAACGTGGTGACTACCAAAGAACTAATAAAGAATTGTCCCATGAAGATACAAGGCCACGAAGCAACCACCGATCTTATAGTAGTAGAAATCAGCAAGTATGAAGTGATTCTCAGAATGAGTTGGTTGTCCATGGTAGAAGCAAAGGTAGATTGCAGAAGTAAGAAAGTGGAATTCGTAGGATAGGACAGGAAGAAAGCTACGTTTTTGGGAGAATCCACGGCTTCTAAAAGATTGGAGTTAAGTTCGTTCGAGTTAATTGAAGAAGTTGAGGAAGGAGTTGAAAGCTATGTAGGAAATACGAAAGAGGAGAAGGAAAGGCCTAACATTGATGACATCCCCATCGTTAATGAGTTCTCTGATGTTTTTTTGAAAGAATTGCCTGGATTACCTCCAAAACAAGAGATTGATTTCGAGATCGGCTTGATGCTGAAGACGGAACCCATATCTAAGGCACCATATCGAATGGCACCTATTGAGCTCAAAGAGCTTAAAAAGCAATCGTAAGAATTGCTTGACCAAGGATTCATTACACCAAGTGTCGCGCCTTGGGGAGCTCCGGTGTTATTCGTAAAGAAGAAGGATGGATCGATGAGACTATGTATTGAATACCAAGAACTCAATAAGGTCACTATAAAGAATAAGTATCAATTGCCAAGGATTGACGATCTCTTTGACCAACTATAAGGAGCAAGTGTATTCTCGCGCATTGATTTGCGATCGGGATACCACCAGCTGAGGATAAAACCAGACGATGTGTCAAAGACCGCTTTCAGAACTCGGTATGGACACTATAAGTTCATGGTTATGCCATTTGGATTGACTAACGCACCAGTTGCTTTCATGGACTTGATGAATCAAGTGTACAAGCCACTCTTGGATAAGTGCGTAATTATCTTCATCGACGATATTTTGGTCTATTCCAAGACACGGAAGCAACACAAAGAACATTTGAGAATGGCATTGCAAACATTAAGGGAGCACAAGTTATATGCTAAATTGTCCAAGTGAGACTTTTGGTTGGACCAAATATCCTTTCTAGGACATGTCATCTCGGGGAGTGGAATATCAGTAGACCCCGAAAAGATTAAAGCCATAATGGAATGGAAGCAACCAAGGACGGTAACTGAGATTAGAAGTTTCCTTGGATTAGCTAGCTATTACAGAAAGTTTGTGCAAGATTTCTCAAAAATAGCCAAGCTGCTAACCCAGTTGACCTAGAAAAATAAGAAGTTTATTTGGAGTGAGAAGCGAGAACAAAGTTTTTGTCACACCCCGAAGGGTACCCTAAACGTAGCAGTCTGCCGTACACAATATTAAAGCCTAAGAATGACCACCTCAGTCACGCGAAGGCTTCCATACTATGTACAAGGCGTCTAACACATAGAGGAGACACATTGGAATGATACATTTTATGTTGATACAATTGAGTAACATGAAAAGGAAATGCAATCCACTATACTCCAAATACAAAACCCTATACTTCAAAATACAATTCATCAAACTTCAACTACATTCATCTCAAGATTTCACTACATAAAACTCTTACAAAGCAAAACGTAAAGCTTAGCCAAAAACTTCACGCATTCTTATGTCTTGCCGGAATCCCGAAATCATTCTCGGCTTCAACCATCTCAGTCCCCACTTAGCATTCATGGAATAACCGCTCATTTAAACAACCATTGGGTATACACACTAGCTTAGTGTAATCTTCCACAATAACATTCATGTCACAACAATTCAATCAAGTTATTAAACAAGCAAGTGGATGCATCAAACACGTGAGTTCAACATACATATGACCAACCGGAAATCATATGTGGATGGATTTGCGCCCTCCATCCCGAGTTAGCAGATTAACGACTACTGCGGTACTAACAATATCCCGTTGATGGTTCACGGCTAACCTACGATTATTCGATGTCGTTTATGGTTCACGACTAACCTACGATTATTCGATGTCGTTTATGGTTCACGACTAACCTACGATTATTCGATGTCGTTTATGGTTCACGACTAACCTACAAATGCTAATGCTCCTTCCCCTTGTGATATGCACATGTTAATTTAGCATTAGTCCAAGTAGTTGATTAAGCCATTTTACTTAGGCGATCAAACAATTTTTCAGACAATCCATCATAGCTAACTACACAACCAAAATTTATCACCTGGTTTCGATATTCTTAATTTGAGTTCTCACATCATCATCAACATATAATTTCCCATCATTCCCCATATTCATATTCCATTCATTTGTCCTACATTCTAGTGCACTACTTTACAAGCACATACAATAAATGAATCGGGAAGAAAAACTCACACGGCCATTGGATCACCGGTCTTCTAGTAATAATAATCCGGTGGTAGGGAATCGTCGAACTCGGGATAACCTAAAAAGGAAGAAATACTCTAATCAGTATTTCAACTCAAACTAATCCAACGACTTCATACGAACTTATCAAATTCGTAATTCGCGTCCTAAGCGGGAATTCCAACTTAAAACGGCCATAACTTGGTCATTTTAACTCGGAATCTCGCAAATTTTATATCGATTTCTATCTACTTCGGAAGAGCTTTCTAAATATGAAGTTTAAATCAAGTTTTGAAAATATCTAAGCCTCGGAAATGAGGGATCAGATCTGTACAGCGGCGTTATTGATTCCGAAAATGCGGTTTTCATGAATGCACTTGAGATTCCTGATCCAAAATGAAACTAATGCAATGGTAATGATTTTCCCTATCATGAATGTCATGATATGAACTCTAATGAGCCAAGTTCTTATAACTTTTTAGATTTAAAGAATTTAAATAAACTTTCTTAGAAAACCATTTCATATTAATGTTTAACAAGTGAGTTTACTACACTTAGTCACACCTACATATTACAAGGATTTTCTTTTAGGAAAACTCTATTTTGCTTAAAGAATTTTGACCCTCATATTAGTTATATCCTAAGGCCTTTATTTCTTAAATAAAATCTTTATTTATAAACTTTTAAGTGGGTCTTTACTAGGGGGTTTCCAAAAATCCGAATTTAAAATCCATTTTCAAGTTGATTCTTTTAGAAAAATGTATTTTATACTTAAAACTTTAAGTATTTTTTACCTATACCCTAAGGACTTCATTTATTTAAGAAAATACCATTTTTGAAGTTGGAAAACTAGTGTTTTCTAACCATCTATCCATTATTACGAATTTGGTTGTTAAGACTTTTAACTCTAAATTTCTTTTAGACTTCATCTCTTGTTTTCAACTATTTTCCTTAGTAAAACACATTTAGATCCATGAAAATATTGCTAAACATTATCTATTACCTATAGGCTCCATTTCTCTTGAAAATATATGTTTAGAAGTTGATAAAAATGTTTTTCATCTAGGTTTCCAAAGTCATCCGAATTTACACAAGTTCATATTTTGAAAAGTGTTTTCCTTTTTGACTTTATTAACTTATCTAACCATAGATCTATATGCTAGGAAGATTATTTACTAAGACAAAAGCATTAAACTACAATGCACATAAACTCAAAATAAAGATGAGATCTTAAATGTCCTACATGAATATGAGTAGTAAAATGATAGATCTATTATCATGTGCTCAAATGAGTTTTGAAAACATAAAAACTATATTTTTATAAAAGATCTTTGTTTAAAACCTTTTTGTTGGAAGAACATAAAGCTTTTGGCATGAAAGCTCCTTTAAATGCTAGATCCACTTTGTAATGGTTCGGTATTCTTGTCTTGATATCTCATTGTCCCTACCAAAAGATCATGGGGACATTTGGTTGAAATATCCAAGAATCACTTAGCCATAACAAAGATCTAAGGTGAAGGAGGTAAAAGTACTTACTTGAAGTAACATAGGAGATGAAAGAAAATGGAAGTTGTGGTGTGTGTGTGGGAGGACAAAAGCTCACGGCAAAGGAGGTGGGAGAGAAATGAGAGCTTTTACCTTTGCAAAAGTTTGAAAGTGAAGAATGAAGAAGAGAGAGAAAAAGTAGTTTTATATATTAAATGGAATTAGGTTAAATGAGACTAAAAATAATTAAAAAAATTGCAAAAGGGAGCTTGTTGGAGGGGGTTTCACGCCAACCAATGCATGAAAGGGAGGGGAGAATTTGATTTTTCTTGATTGATTTGATTTGAGTGAAAGTTGTCATAAATTGTATAAATAAGTAAGAGACAAAAAGTCTTAGAAAAAAGATGATTGAGTGATGGTAAGGGTTGGAATGTAGAGGTGTGCTAATAGTAGAATAGGTGGTATAGGTGGTACTTTTTGAATAGTAGTGAATAGTTGACAAGACAATTTAATTTCCGTAGTAAGGAAATACGAATAAAAAGGCTATAACTGTATTTTTCATAAGCCGGAAAATTATGAAAAAATATATTTTTGAAATCTTATTTTATTTCGATTCAAATGAGTATTCATAAAGAAATTTTTGAAATTCTAGTTCCGGGGCACGCTTTTTCTATAATGGTCTCGGGATGACCCGAGTTGAAATTTTCTCAAATCTGATCTTTTCTTGGTTTGAAATATAATCAAGAACTATATCAAAATTAATTTTGCTTATAAAAGTTTCTTATTTGGAAATCGTGGAAAAGCCGGAATTTGGGTTTCTAAGTCTTTCTCACAAAGCTTGAACTAAACCGGTTTAGGGTTTCATTTTCTGGTTTTCGAAGTTTACTTGATTACTAGGAAACCCAGGGTATAAAAAAAAATAATAATAATAAAATTTGTAATGAAATAAAATGAATAGTGCAAAAGACTAATCAATTACCGGTAGAAATGAAAATACGATAAAAAGGTTATAATGTAACTTTTATAACCCGAAAAATTATATAACTGATATATTTAGAAATCTCGTGGAATTACGAGTCTAACGGTACTAATGGTATATTTTTGATATCTCGAGCCCCGGGATACGCTTTTCGAAGTCTGTATCCGAACGGGTTCGAAATAGATCAAAAATTTACCAATCTGATAATTATAACGAACTTATATTACTACGAGCTATTCTACATATTTAAACTACACTCGGCCTCTAGGGTTAAGGGCGCTAGATTGCCGGACTTACACTATTGTATTCCGGTTAGGGTTTCGGATGATTTTCCGTTTAGACCTTTGCCAATTGGAAACTGAGATTTTCTGTTTATACAACGTATTTAGTTTGAGAAATTTATTTTAAATTTTATTTTTATAAGTATTTAATATCTCTTATTGCTTTCGGAAATCTTGAATTGAATTATTATATCCGGAGTTATATCGGTAATGGTTACCGATATGATTTTCTTGAGTTTGAGTCAAATATCGATTTTTGGAATGATTTTGGGGAAATCTTGATTTTTATAATTTGCTTTGAAAAAGGATCTTCATAGTGTTTTGTTTTCGAATTTATTTTTGCTTCGATTTAAGGTTTTATGAACAATTGGTTAACTTAAGGATTATCTAATTTGTTATTTTGTTTCTTGAATTCTTCCTTCTTAAGATTACGAGATTTCAATTTCTAACTCGTTCTATGATTCTTGGGAGTTTGATTTGATCGTTAGGGCTTTATTGTGATTTCTGTCTCTTAGGATTATTAGTCTGGTCGTTTGGGGAATTTCCAAAGTCTATATTTTATTATTGGCAGATAAAGTTTTCTTAATCGTGCCAAAGCCTAGTTATGGAATTGGCCTTTGGTGATTCCTGATCCTTCAAATTGTCATGTTATGGATTAACTTGCTTTTTAGCAAATTATCACTGTGTTTTATTTTTATCCCGATTTTTATGAATTATAGATTAGGTAAGCAGTTTATCTTACGTAATGGTTTTTGGACTTAAGGACTTTTGTAGTCCTTATTTTATTTTTAGATTTTCTCAAGACTAATGAATTCTTACTTCCGTTTATATTTCAGGACTCGTTCGAAGTTTGGTTTTAATTTGGAGTGATTTTTAGGGTTTATTTTCAAAGTTCATCGTAGAATTATTTACTGAAATTTTCCGGGTTTACAGTTTTTAGGAGTTGAAGCGACGGCTAGTATCCGCTCCAATTCTAACTTTACCAAATCTGAACAAGCATATATCGTCCATAGTGATGCATCAAGGAATGGCTTAGGATGCATGCTTATGCAAGAAGGGAAGGTAATTGCATACGCTTCATGACAGTTGATGCCACATGAACAGAATTACTTGATGCTTGATCTTGAGTTAGCTGCTGTTGTCTTTGCCCTCAAGCTTTGGAGGGATTACCTGTATGGATAGAGATGTAAGATGTATATGAACCATAAGAGCTTCAAGTATTTATTTACATAAAAGGAATTGAATATGAGGCAAAGAAGATGGTTGGAGTTGATCAAGGACTATGATCTCGGGATAAACTATTGCCCTGGAAAAGTGAATGTAGTAGCAGATGCTTTGAGTCGGAAGAACCATAGAGAAGTTACAGCCATGCTTACACCCCAAAAAGAACTTGTAAAGGAATTCTAAAGATTGAGCAAGGAATTTGTGGGACAAAATGTAGAAGTGGAAATTTCCCATTTGGTGATGGAGCCGACTCTGATAGATAGGATCAAGGAATATCAGCGATATGACGAAACTATACAAAAAGTAAAATGTGAACTACGAGGAGGAAAATATGATGATTTTGAGATAGATGAGGAGATGTAGTAAGAATGCAGGAAGATTATATGTAACAGATGACGAGGAGATGGAAAAGGAAATTATGAGTGAGGCACATAACTCGGGATATACCATGCACCCTGACAGTACCAAAATGTACCAAGATCTTAAGAGTCGCTTTTGGTGGAATGGCATCAAAAGATGTTGCTAAATTTATAATGAAGTATCCTACATGTTAACAAGTAAAGATTGAACACAGAGGCCAGAAAGACTTTTGAAACCATCAACCATACGAGAATGGAAATGGGATCAAATTACAATGGTTTCATATGTGGTTTACCCCGAACATCAACTAGATATGATGCTATATGGGTAATAGTGGATCGACTTACTAAGTCGGCATACTTCATCCCCATCAACATGACCTACTCGATGGAGAAGTTAGCCCGGTTATATGTAAAGGAGATTGTGAGACTACATGGAGTTTCAGCGGGAATTGTATTGGATCGAGACCCTCGATTTGTGTCAAAATTCTAGACAAGTCTTCAGAAGTGTATGGGAACTAAGTTATACTTCAGTACATCTTATCATCTACAAACCAATGGATAGTTAGAGCGAACTATCCAGACCTTGGAAGATATGTTGAAAGCATGTGTTATGGAATTCAAGGGAAGCTGGGAAGCACATTTACCTTTGGTAGAATTTGCTTACAACAATAGCTATCATTCAACAATCAAGATGCCACTGTATGAAGCTTTATATGGAAGAAGGTGCAGATCACCTCTATTTTGGGATGATGTAGAGAAGTTGACAATTGGACCAAATCTTATCCAAGATACCACAGATAAAGTCAGGATTATTCAACAAAGGATGAAAGAGGCCCAGGATAGACAGAAAAGTTGGGTAGATCAAAAACGTCGAATCCTTGAGTTTGACGTTGGCGATCATGTGTATCTAAAGGTAAATCCAATAAAGAGTATTCATCGTGTACGAGCTTAATGAAAGCTAAGCGCAAGGTATATCGAACCGTTTGAGATTCTCAAACGAGTGGGAGATCTGGCTTATCGCTTGGCGCTACCGCCAAACTTGTTGGGAGTATGTAATGTCTTCCACGTCTCGATGTTATGAAAGCATGTACCCAACCCCGATCGGATTATAGAGCTTGAACCGATAAGACTAAAGGAAAACTTAACCTATGAAGGATACCCAGTTCAAATTCTAGATCAAAAGGTTCAAAAGCTAAGAAACAAGGAGATCTAATATGTCAAAGTATTATGGAGGAATCATTGGCGAGAAGAGGCTACTGGGGAAGCTGAAGAGGAGATCCGAAAGAAATATCCGAATCTCTTTGATGAATCATGTACAAATTTCAAGTTTTGAGGAAAAAACTTTCTTTAATGGGGTAGGTTGTAAAACCCTAAAATTTTGGTTAATTTTAAGTTTGATCTTAGAATTAAAACTCAACCGGAACCTTAAAGGTTAACAAAAGTCTAATACAAATCCTAGAATTTAGATCTGGCATTCCTGTATTCTTTAGCCATTGAAAACGATGTCACACCCCAGAGAAGTATCCTAAACGTAATAGTCCGCCACATACTATATAAGACTCTCGAATTACTAACCAACCCTTCGGGAGTCTTGTATAGATGTAAGGCATCCCTTTACGACAATAGAATACTCTATTCAATGGAGTTAAGAAGTTTAATGTGACATTCAATAGCCTTAGATGATAAATCAAAATACATACATAAAGTTACAAAGTCTAAGGGTATTTCCCCGCAAAAGAATATTAAGGTCCATTACAGTCATCCAGAGTCTCTTTTGGTTTCCTGTGGAAGTCTAACCAAAACTGAAATAAACTTCTAAAGGAAACGCCTAGCTCCGGTACCAGAGCTGTAGCCTGCCTTGGCCTAAGCCAAATGAATTAGTGCTGCAACAAGTAAAAACTATAGGGGCGTAAGCTAACTAGCTTAGTAAGTGAAAACTTACATATCACAATTTCAACAAAATATTCAAGCAAGTGATTAATCAATCAAGTGGAATGCATCAAACACGTGAGTTCAACAAACATATGACCAGCCGGAAATCATATGTGGATGGACTTACGCCCTCCATCCCGGGTTAGCAAATTAACGAATCCTGCGGTATAATGCCGTTTAGGCTCACGGTCAACCAACTCATATATTCGTTTTATGGATCACGATTTACCAACATATTCGTTTTATGGATCACGATTAACTAACATATTTGTTTTATGGATCACGATTAACTAACTTATTCGTTTTATGGATCACGATTAATCAACATATTCGTTTTATGGATCACGAAAAACTAAGAAATGCTAATGCTCCATCCCCATCGTGATATGAATGAGTTCAAGTTTATAATTAAGGTCTAATAATCGATTAGTCCAATTCTTTTAGGTAACCAAACAATACTCGCAGACAATCAATTCTAGCTCCTCTCTATACAAGCAATGAATTATCACCCGGCTTCAATATTCTTTAATTTCAACTTCACTAAACAATAACAGACAAATATAATTCCCAAATAACTCCATCATGCATATTCATTTTTTTCTTTGCTTAGCAACTAGTGCAACTATCATTACAATTTTAAATCGATTTCTATCTACCAAATAAGAATAACCTAATGAGAACTTCACTACTTAACTAATTCAAACTATGCATCTAAACTAAACAAAATCGCGATTCTCGCTATTTGCGGAAGTTCCAACTTAAAACGATCATAACTTGTCATTTTAACTCGGAATTTCGCAAATTTTACATCAATTTCTATCTACTTCGAAAGATATATCTATTTCTAATATTAATTTCAAGTTTTGAAAACATTTAGGTCACATAACAGAGGGATCAGATCTGTTCTGTAACTTTTTCATTTTCGAAAAATTGTTTTGCACTTGATCCAAATGTATCTAGTTGATGATTCATGTGTATATAAAATATGAATGAGTTCCTAATATGAATGAAATGTGATGAGTTCAATATATACATGATCTTGATGATTTTTAATAATGAAACTTTAAGAACTTCTAATTCTTACAAGACTTCAACAATTTCTTCTTAAAAATCCAACTTTTCCAATTTTGCATCTCATTAGTATTTTAGGATTTCATTCTTAGAATTTACTTGTTATCTAAATAAAAATGAGTCTTCATCATCTACTATCCAAGACCTTCATTTCCACATAAAAATTTACATTTTTCACTTTGCAAGTAGTTTTTTAAATAAGCTTTTCACAAAAATCCAAATTTTGGAAAAATTCATTTCTTGCATGTTTCCTTTGAGAAAACTTGTTTAATGCATCAAAATTTAAAGCTTTACTATATCTATTACCTAAGGACTTCATTTAACACATAATACATGCAATTTGAGCTTGAATACTAGGTGATTACATATGCATCATCCCAAGTTACGAATTTAACAAATTGAACACTAACTCAAAATTTTTCATCTTAATTTCACTACTTGTTTTACACATTACTCATGTCTAAACTCATTTCAACTTGTAAAAATCATTACTTAGTGTTACCTATTACTTATACCCTTCATCTTTCATGTAAAATATGAGTTTCAAGGTGGTTTCAAGGGTTTTTAAAATAGGTCTTGAAGTTCATCCGAATTTTCCCTTAAACATTTCTAACAAAAACCTTTTCTTTTCAAGTTCTTTGTCTTATATTCATAAAGATCTACCAACTAACACATTTATATGTACAAGACTAAGCTTTTATGATCATTAATGCATGAAAACACAAAATATTCATATGAACATGAATGTCAAGAAAAACATGAGTGTCTAAACACTATATCTACAACTTATAGTGCATGAAAATGAGTTTAAAGACATAAACATATATTTTTCATGCAAGATCTCTACTTTTATATGTATGAACATAATAATACTTCAACAAAAGCTTATTAAACACAAGATCTACTCTTGTAATGGCTTGAGATTCATGTATTAATGTTTTCTTATCCCTAGCATTTGCTCATTGGGATTTTAAGTTGAAAACACACAAGAATACTCTTGCCATTGCAAGATTAAGTAGTAACAAAGCTTGAAATCATCACCTAAAAGAAGATTTGGAGAAGAAATGAAGAAGAAATCGACTTGTGAGTGTGTGTGTGTGGAGCTAGGGTTCGCAGCAACAAGAAGAAGAATAGAGAGAGTTTTTCAACTTTCAAAATATTTGGAAGAGTAAAAATGAAGAGAGAGAGTGAAAATGAGTTTATATATTAAGTGAATTAGGGTTTAATTGTATTAAAAGAAGTAAAAATAAAACAAATAGAGGGAAAAGGGGAGAGGGTGCGCTGGCCAACAAGGGAGAGAGAGAGGGAGAGATTTGAATTTTGTTAAATTTGTAATTTAAGTAATAAAATGTAATAAATGTAATAATTAAGTAGGAAACAAAATTTTCTTGGAAAAGAAAATATAATGAGTAGTTGTAAGGATAAGAATAGGGTATGGGTAGTGTGTAGTGTAGATTGTACTTGTGAATAGTGGTAAATAGTAGACAAGACATCTACTTTATCGGTAGTAAAGAAAATACGAGAAAAAAGTTATAACTGTAATTTTTATAGTCCGGAAAATCATAAAAATTATATTTTTGAAATCCTTATAAAATTTCAGTTCTAATGAATATTCCAGAATATTTTTCTGAGTTTCTAGTCTCGAGGCTTGTTTTTCCGCAATCGAGCTCGGAAAGGCCCAGAATAGAAAATTTTTTGAAATTAAAACTTTCTAAGGTTTGAAATATACTTTAAAACAATAATTCACATTAATTTATTTTATAAAACTTCTTTTGTTATGAAACCGAAAGAAAGCCGGATCCAGGGTTTCTAAGCTTCTCTCACTAAGCTTGAACTAGACCGATTTAGGGTTTTGCTTTTCGGTTCTCGAGTTTACTTGACTACTAAGAATACCGGGTTTACAAATGAAGTTGAGTTAATTAGTGATAGTATTTCGTAATATCTTGAGGAAATATAAAAATATCAAATTCGCGAATTTCGAGTATCTTTTGGACTCAAATGGGATCAGTTCTTGAAAAGTATGTCTCAAAGTCCGGAATAATAAAAATATTCCGATAATACCATTAGGACTGATTTAATACAAGGATTTCAAAATATCAGTTTCGTAATTTTTTTGTAACTAAAAATAACATATATCGCATTTATACACATATTTTCTTACTACCGTATTTTACTAGTCATATCTACTTTACATTACACTATTCATTACTATTCTACACTATTTATTTATCTCTACTTTTTTAACACCTACTCTTACAACACCACACACCTATTATCTTTACTTTTTACCTTTCTTATAACTTTATATCATATCTGCTTTACATATTATTACTTTTAATACACAAAATTATAAAAAAAAAAAAAAAACTCTCCCCTTCTCCCACAAGCATGGCCACCCCCCCCCCCCCCCCCCCCCCCCCCTTCTCTCTCTCTCTCTCTCTCTCTCTCTCTCTCTTCCTCTTATTATTTTTCAATTTTTCTTTAATTAAATCACTCAAAATTCACTCCCCATTTTCCTATAAATACACCCCTCCTCTTTCACTTCATTCAAACATCTCTACCCACAAAATATCACTCCCAAAACTCTCTAAAATTTTCTTTACAAACCTTATTCTTCTTCTACAAACACTACTTTAGGTAAAAATTTCCTTAAAATCTTTCTTTCCATGTCATGTAACCTTACATGACCATGGTGTGAGTTTCATAAATTTAATGTTATGGAAGCTACACTATGTTCATGTATTGTTCTTGTTCATGAATATGTATTTATATATTTCTATGTTGTTATTTTGATCATATCATTATTGATTTTATGTTAGCCTCTTGTATATATGTAACTAGATATAATTATGTACTTATATATAATTATCAGAGCATATAAGATTATTGGTATTTATTTTACTTCCAAGTTATGCAATTTATTTATTTATTTCATGTTATTTTAAGACTAGTCTCTAGTTTTAGACTTGTCCTTATCAAGTTAAAACAATATTTGCTTTCTTTTCCTTATTTCTTTTGGGACTAGTCCATTCTTAGTCTCGAGATACCTTGATGAAGCTAAGGTTCTTAATACTTAACATATTTCTTTGCTTGCTTACTCTATTACTTATTATGTCTTTCTTATTTTTTCATGATTTCATATTCATGATCGTGCATAAACATATTGATTTTGTCTCAACAAGATAAAGAAGGAAAATTTTTCTTAATATAAAAGTTCTTCTGCCAAAATAAATGTTGTCATGGAGGAAATGATTTTTCATAAAACTTAGGAATTTATCTTAACAAATCTTTTCTAGAAAAATAGAGGAATTCATCATAAATTTTAATAAGCAAAGAACATAGAAAATTTTTACAATACATACATACACTTTACAAAGTCACAAAAATGGAAAAGAATTCTTGTTTAAAAAAAATTTTACTAAACTTCATTTTCCACCAATACTTTGGAATATAAAGGAATAGTCTAGTTTGGCAAACACCAAGAAACTTCCTTTCATAAAAATAGAATGATCTTAAGGAATAAGATGAATGAACAACTTAGCAAATCATTTCTTTAAATGTAAGAAAATATATAATTATTACTACTTTCAAAAAGTACTAGAAACTAAGCTATAAGGAATTTAGAAAAATGAAAATCAATCTTTTGAAATTTAAAAAGACTAAAGGAAGTGGAATTAAGGAAAAGAAAATACTCATTTAAAATAACTTGAGAAATTTTCTAGCAAACTAAAAAGAAATTTTCAAAAGTTTTACTTTTGAAAAAATTTTTAGAAGACTTTACTTTTACCAAAAATTCATGGTTGAGACAACTTCATTAATTTCATGCATTTAACATGAGTCAATGAATATATATATATATATATATATACATTTCAAAGGTCTTTCAAACTATTATAAATATATATATATATATATCTTTTATACAAGTTTTTGTAAAAAGAAGAAAAAGTAAGTTTTACAAAATTCGTGGTGAATTTGATTACCACTGTTTAGGAGATCAAACAACTTAGTTTGATGAAAATAGTTTTAGAATTTGATAGATCTTTTCGAATAGGTAGAAAACGGTATATTATATGTGCAATTCCGAGTTAAAATGACCAAGTTATGGCCATTTTAAGTTGGAATTACCCTCTATACGAATTTTAACGATCTTATGACATAGTTTTTATAAGTACGATAGAATCAACAAAAAATACTCATTATGGCTATTCTTCTTAATTAGGTGATCCCGATGAGGAGTAATCATACCCGAAGGATTATTTCGATTAATGGAATTACCGATCTACTCATCCATAAGAAAGAAGTGTCATCATGGCCGAGTGAGTCTACTCCCCGTTATTTTTCGTACTTATGTTTGTGCTTGTAAAATAAGTTGCATTAGATTTAAGGGAAGATAAAAAGGAAGTTGTATGATAATATGTTAAAAGAATATTAAGTACATGGAAGCATGAAATGCTTGTAATAAATTGTATGCTTATTATCGCATTGAAGTTTTTGAAATTGGTGGATCATTTGTAAGAAATTGAGATATAACGGCTAGGCTTTAGTTAAAAATTTATGCATACACTTCATATGTTGAGTCACATTGCACTCGCTATTATACAATTGGTGGGACAAGTGTATGATAGTAGTTGTAGGCATAACCAGTATATCATGTATATGGCGAGTAAGAGCCAGTAAAATCTACATAAATATTGATGGCTAGTAGGAGCCGATAATAACAACATGTTTTGATGGCGTATAAGAGCCGGTAAGATTTATAAAATTTTTTTAAAAGATAGTGTATGTAATGAGCCGAAATACCTAACCATGAATGAAGGGCGTAATTCATTCAACGTATGATTCCCGAAAAATCATATGTCTTGTATGCTCACGTGTTTATTGGATCCCATTTGCTTGCTTAATAAACTTGGTTGATATTTTGTTTCAAGTATGAATTTTTGGGATTTACTCACTAAGCCCATAAGCTTATGCTCCTATAGATATTTGCATTCTCAATAACACCTGTTTTTGTACCCGAAGCCTCCTCTTAGCTCCATAAGTTTTCTTTTGGAGCTTTTGAAGGAAATCTACTTGAAGAATTAGATTAAAATTCCTTTGAAATCTTTTGACGTAGCATTAAAGTATTGTAAAGACTATTAGCTATTTTGATCTGTGGGTTTTTAGCGGGGGTAGGCCCCTACGAATCATGTAATAGATCTTTAATTATTAATATTATGATCTATTTATTTCTGGATTCTTATATGTTCATTATTACTTGCTTAGACCACACTTCCCCAAAGCATCTCCCATTATTGTGCTAGACGCCTCACATATAATACTAAGACTTTCGCGTGATTAAGGTGGTCATTCTTAAGTCTTAATATTATATGTGGCGAGCTACCACGTTTAGGGTACCCTTCGGGGTGTGACATTCATACTTTGGAGCTGGTTTCCATGCGAGCTTGTGTTAGCTCTATATAAGCCTTCATGTCTAGACTTGGATCAACTAGTATCAGGCTTAACACATCTGGTGCTTCAAATTGTAACTTGCTTTGCTTCCTCATTTGGTTGATGGTGTATTCCTTAGTGGCCTTATACTTTCTGATGTTTGGATTAGAGGACTCTGCTTCATAAATCCTCTTGATCATCCTATTCCTCCACTTGGCTTGTATTACTTTCAATTTCTCTTCTTTTATTCCAAGCACCATATCTAAATCCTGGTAATCTATGGTAACATTTGCTAATGGAGGTTTGCTAGTTATATCCTACAATGGGCCCAGCAGCCTTATCACACAAAGTCGGGTAATATCTAGTGCACCTGGTAACTACCATGTAATTTACACACCCTAAAATTGCGACATGGCATTGGAACCACTTGGCTAACATAAGATCTCACTAGGAGGTAAATCTTATACGACATCTATCCACCATTATGTTCTCTCAATATCTTGGATATGAACTTGGCTAGCAAAACAATCAACTAAATCATAGTTGTTGGTGCAGTGAGCTCGGTTTAATTGGACCCTAAAATCACTTACATGACTTGCAAATCATACTGTCAAAAAGGCTATGCTAGCCTTCAACTTCCCATAGCTTTAGGTCTTTAAGTGGTTTAAAGAACAATTTCATTTTGCAAAAAGTACCATTTGGAAAAAGTACCATTTGGAAACAAGATTGTACCAAATGCAGCAACCAGAAACGCATTGATCCGGTTTTGTTCCCAAGTTTCTACATCTCCACAAAAGATGGTCTTATTCTCCTTATATTTTCCTAGAGTCCTAAATGAATTCATGAACTTTAATAGCTTAATTAAAGTGGTGTTGCATTCAAAGAGTGCCTTAAACACTTAAGTTCTCTTGACATCCAAGTAGTTACTAAATAGGTTGACAGGGCTTTTGTTGAGCTTAGGGAAATAGATCCCTTCATATGTTGAGCAAGCTAGAAGGAGTTTGGTGTACTCCTCGAATGTAAGACTAAGGGTATGTTCCCTTAAGCAGAAAGCCATTTCCTGAGGCTGCTAGAGATATAACAGGGCCTTAAACAAATGGATATTGACCTTGATTTTAGACAAGAAAGAATTAGGCCTGGTTTGATTTTTGATAGATTCTAATTGGTCTAGTTTGAAGGTCTCTAACCACTCTTAGGATTTAGTGTCTCATAAACATGAATTTCATGGATGATCTTGACTAAATGTCGGATGAGTTGCTGCTTGACATCTCCTAAGTCTACAAATTACAAAAGAAAGATAATTACAAGGGAATCTATGCAATCTAGAAAATTACAAAAAAAAAATTCCCTTTTTTTATTCATTTACATTTTTAGACCTCTTTACATTGGAATATATACAAGGAAATTCCATCTCTTTGGATAATTTCATTATATGCTTTGATCTTCAAAATTCTTTTTAAGGTATGCCACAACACTTGATAATCACCTTCATTTAGTGAATGCAACTTTGGTGGGTTCTAAAGGTCCCCCTATTAATAGACCATGGGTCATGTCAATGGAGTGGGAGCTAATTCGTGTCTCTTGCAATAGGTTAACCACACCCACTAAGGCCCCTTCCCATTCTAGGGTCCTAAGGTAGTCTAGTTCTAACCATATCTAACATAAATTTGATAAAATCCACCCTTTTTTCCCCATAAGATATTATGGCTCATTTTGGGCTATTTACAAAAGGGTTTTTATTATCTACACCCCCTAAGGAAACATTAGTACAACTATTTACAAATCAAATAATATACATATGACAAAAAAAAAAAATTGAGCATTAAAAGAATAATCTTTAATTTAAGAATTTTAAGATGGCTAGCCCCTTATAAGACAATATCCCCAGTGAAGTCACCAAACTATCAAGCCTAGTTTTTTCGTTTCTAATTTGATTTTATCCATCTCTATCTATATCAAACCCTAACCCATTTGATGTGGACCCTAGACTAGGAACTGAAAGGAATGCTTAATTTTGAAAATTAAAGGAGACACCACCTTATATGGTTTGGAAAAATTTGTAAGTTAACACCAATGGGTTGGTTGGCTCTAATTTGACAATAGGTCTGCATTTAAAACTAATTTTGAAATCAATTTTTTATACCAGAAATACTGAGAATAGGAGCTATCTTATTAAAACCATATGGTTTCCACTTAAAATTCTTTAATCAAAGTCCATTTTTTTCATGCTAAAAAGTTTATCATGATATAGTAATTTACATGTTATTTACAACAATTTATCTAACTTTTATGAAAAATGACACAATTAGTTTCATATTTACAAAAGAATATGACTCAAAATAATTTTTTTCAAATTTTATATATATTGCTTCATAAGTGCATACGTATCCATTAATCGAGATCAACAAAATGTAATTCTTTTATGGAAGCTTTTAATATGATGGTTTATTTTAATTTTTTGAACTCTTAACACTTTTAGTTTATTAAGGTTGAATTATTCTGGTAAAAATAGAGTTTGATGTGTTAAACTTTATAAACTATAAAGTTCATTTTTATTAGTCAAATAGGCTTTTTAATGTGTTAAAATAATTTATGTCATATTCTATATACACTTTTTATATATTATTTATCTTATGTTTCCTACCACAAGCATAAGTTTTTTTTTTTTATATCTTTTATCTATTTCTTTTTTTTCTTTTGTCCTTTTTTGAGGTTTTTTTTCTTAGTGTTACATCAAATAGAAAAAGAAAAAAAAAAAAAAGAAATGAACTTAGCTGGTATAGTACTGACACACAGGCTTGGAGCAGGGCGCATATAAACTCGAATCTCAGATCGGCTCTGAAGCGATTCTGGGTCAAGAAGGATTAATAGCCGATGGTGATGGATACAGACGATCTGGTAGCACTGGTTGATTAAGGGTGTTTGGACTAGAGTTTCTGCAGGAGACGAGTACTACTGTGAGTATAGTTTGTTTCAAAATGGTTGTAGTTGGTGGTTCCAATCCCTACAGCGATGGTCAGCAGTGGTTGAGCTCGTCCGAGTTGAATTTAGCACTTCGAGGGTCACCAAAGCTGTCATTCAATAGCTTGAACTTACCTGAGCTTCCTCGCACTTCCCATTTGACTAAAATTGCTTAAAAATATGAAAACTGAAGCTTTTTGTTTAGAACCTTAACTTGCTAAGAACTTTGAATTTAAGAACTTTTTAGTCATTTGCTTGTTTGTGACTGATGGTAATATGTTTTTTGATCTCCAATTTAGAGGTTTTGAACTCGAATCAAGATGGAAACCACTTAAATTCGTTTGATTACAACTGGCTTCGATTTAGGGTTTTGATTGTGATTTTTTGAAAAAAGTTTAAATTTGACGAAAACTAAATGAAAGAATTCACATATTTCAAATATTCCTTCAAGATTGAAGTTCATAAAGCTAATTCTAGCTCATTTCTAGTAAAAAATGCCATTAAAGGGAGATGGAGCTTTGCATGCGTTATTGACTTTCCCCAAATTCGGAGCACAAATTTGACCTTCTTAAACTATGAATCAAGACATAAAATTAGTCTTAATTCATAGTACTTCATGTATACTTCGTGACTACACCATTAATTTGGTGAAACCAGAAGAAAAAGTGGTCAAAATTAGCCTTGAAGATGGTGGTTCAAACAAGATGGTGGTTCTCCAACTATGAATCAAGACCTAAAATTAGTCTTAATTCATAGTACTTCATGTATACTTCGTGACTACACCATTAATTTGGTGAAACCAGAAGAAAAAGTGGTCAAAAGTAGCCAATGAATGCATGCTATGTGGTATACATGATGTTGAAAAATGAAAGGGGTATTTTGCCTCCCTCAAGAGACAAATCCCTAACCTCCCAGAAGGATCTTAAAAACTTATCCATAGAGATTGTTGGCATGTGCCTCAATCTAGGTTGCATAGAAAAAACTTTTAAGGCTTAAAAATTAGACGTAATTAATAAGGTAAGCCATTATGGGCTATTTAATTGGGGCCAAAAAGATTTATAATCAGAATTAATATTATATCAAGCCTGTATTACTTTTATTTGATATTGTAAACTTATCGTTTGTAAATTTTTTAACCTTTTCTTTTTCTTTCTTCTTCTTATTTTATTTTTTTTTAACTTTTTAGTATTATTATCTATATTTATTTTTATTTTATTTTATTTTTTATTTTTAATAGGTAATTTGTAGACTTGATATAATATTAATTTTTATTATAAATTGAAGTCTTAAATGGACAAAACTGGGGTGTCTACAAGCACAAAGAGAAATTATGAAATAATTTCACCTAAAAAGGAGGGGATAAAACAATGCAAAAAAGTGAATTTGATAAGTATTTGGAAGAAGAACACGGGGAACTTAATGATGATGACAAAGCTTTTGATGTATTATATCAGTTGACAAAATTCTCGTGTAGACACCCTACTCTCTCTTTAATGGCGAATGTTATTCTAGAAATTCCTTTGGCAACAGTGGCTATAGAAAGTGCTTTTAGCACAAGTGGTTGAGTTCTTGATGTTTTTAGGACTCCCTTGGATCCATATATGATGGTAGCTCTTGTATGTGTACGAGATTGGCTCAAAAAATCTACTAATGTAACTGAATTATCCATTGAGGAGGTTTTGAACCACTATAAATTTTTTACTCAAGTTTCGATTTATTGTTTTAATATGTGAAACTATCATTATTAATTTTTATTTTAATGTCTTCTTTTCATTTGTTTCTTATGTGCTAGTAACACTGTCATACCTCCACATGGTATCCTAGTAGTAACAATATATAATAACCCCAGGAAGTTACATAACTATTGTACCACTAACATGCCCCATGGTTGGATAGATTTAACAGGATCGAAAGGTGTTCAGATTAAGAAAGACATTGTATATATACAAGCCAAAATATAAAAACAATAACAAAAGTCTCCAAACTTCATACAGAGGATTACAACTTTGCCTTCAAGGCTTAACCTTAAGCATAACTAATAAGGAAAATAAAAGATAACTCTAAGTCTCTATTACAAAATAAAGTCTTTCTTCTAACATGGAAATATAATTCCTCAATCTATTCTACTTCATACTTGGTCTCAATCTTGACCTTCTTACTTAAGTCCTTGTAGAATAATAATCTAAAGGAGCGTAAGCATAAAAAGCTTAGTAAATAAAAGAATATCAACACCTGTCACGCCCCAAAGGGTACCCCAAACGTGACAGTCCGCCACACTCAATATTAAATCTTAAGTATGACAACCATAGCCATTCCCAAAAGCTTTTATATTAGGTGTAAGGCATACTTTCACAACTTTAGAGGACCACATATGGAATTATGAAGCTTAAGGAGATATAAAAACATATTAAGAAAAGAGGATTCATAATAAACATTTATTCATAGCAATGGTTGTACAAACTTAGGGACATTTTCCAAGATCACTATTCTATTACAAGATATTTGTACATGATCTCTAATACTACTTCATCTTAGAATTCCTTTATCTAAAAGAAATTACCTGCCCGCAGGTCCTCGTGCCTTAACCATAAGTAGGGAAATTGCAAAAGATATATATTGGGGTATAAGCTAACAGGCTTAGGGAGAATTATTTCCATAAATAACTTCTTGTAATGAGATTTCAAACAAGTTGTTTAAACAATCAAATGTGATGCAACATACACGTGGGCAAACAAGCATATAGTTTTCCGGGAACTATATGTTGAATGGATTTGCACCCTCCGTTCGGGTTGGTGATACATAACCTTAATTCAAGTAGTTTTAGTTAAAAAGTTTTATGCTCGCGAGCACTCATCACCAATCATTCCGAATCTACTTGAGTTGACCTGCTTTCGGATTTTCCACCGAGCATTTCCCTTAAGCCGCCAAGCAATTGCTTTCGGATCTTTCCCCAAGTGTTACTTTCGACATGAGCTTACTATCCTTCTCACCCAAGGATAATAACCCAAAATGCAATGTGACTCACTTTGTGGTATGGATGAATTCATTTATTTATGATGCATAACATAATTATTATTGAATTTAAGGCGATCAAAGAATTTTATACAAATCAAAGGTTATACTAAAACAAGCATTTAAAACAATTCTGGCTCCGATATTCTTAGGATTCTTTCAAAGAATTATTTTACATACATATCGATTTATCTTTTCCTAATTCTAATGCCACTAATTTACAAGCACAATAAGTATAGCATTTTAAGGAAATAAACTCACGATGCCATGTCGACTATTCCTCTATGCGAGTAAGTTGTTCACACTCTCCACTTAATAGTAATAATCTTTGGGATAAAGGAATCCTTCCTCGGGGTCACCTAGCCAAAGAAAATACCCACAGTGAGTATTTCTTGATGATTTTCTTGAATTTTGACAAAACAATGTCAAAAGAACATTAAAGTTCATATAAAGGAAAGTTCCAATTTAAAATGGCCATAACTTGACCATTTTAACTCGGAATCGCGCATATAATATACCAATTCTACCTACTCGAAAAGATCTATCCATTTTTAAAACTATTTTTTGTCAAACTAAAGCATTTAGGCCCTGAAACAGTGGTGACGAAATTCACCACGAATTTTCCAACTTAAAAACAAATTGGGTTCACCCATTCAAAACTTGCTTGATAAATACTTAGTTATCTATATAGTTGAAAAATTCTCTTTATAACTATAAACTCATATTTAAGCATGCTCAAATGTTTTTTTTGTCCAATTATATTTCTTGAATAAAACAATGTTGGTTTGAAGTTGCTAGAAAAATAGTTTACAAAAATCGATTTTGTAAATTTCTTGAAACGAATATCTTGTTTCTTTTTTGTTTTTCCAAAAATACTTCATGTTGGTTTTATTATGTTTCCCAAGTAACTTTTTGGAAATACAATTTTCTATTTTCTAAGTTCTCTTATATTTATACCACTTTTCCTATTTATTTTTCCTATACAATTTTCTTTGCCTATTTATTTGTAAAGGTCTTTATTTGAAAATTCCTTAGCCTTTTATGTTGTTTATCTTTTTCATAAAAATCATTTTTGTATCAACAATTATTTTCTTTGAAAAAACAAGTGGAATAATAAAGGTCTAAGTAGCTTTTCAAAGTAAAAGTAGTTTCTAAAAGTATAGTGAGTTCTTTTTGTAACTTGAAAGGAAATAAGTTTATTTTTGTTAACTCATAGATTTTATACTTTACATAAACTTATTCTAAGGGTCAAAATCTCCTTTGTATCAACTATTTTTAGAACTGAAACTTTGGACAACAATTTAGATGAACATGAATTATGAGAAATAATAACAAGCAAAATAATATAAGTAATAAAGTAAAGTATTGGAGTCTTAGCTTTTTCAAGGCTCCCGGACTAAGAAGTAGACTAGTCCCAAAATAAAATAAAATGAAAGAAAGAAAAACTTGTTTTGACTTGATGAGGACAAGTCTAAGACTAGAGACTAGTCTTAAAATAACAAGGAATAAGTAAATAAATTGCAATGGAATAATAAACAAATTGCATTGCATAAAGTAAATAAATTGCAAGTGAGCTTATATACTCTAAAGAATATATATATATATATAATATAGAGATAATAATACTTAGATATATTAACAATAATATGAACACAAATAATAACATAAACATAAATAGATTTTCATAAACAAGAACAATACATGAACATAATGTAGCTTTCATAACTTGTAGTTTTTGGAAACTCACTGTCACGCCCCAAAGGGTATCTTAAACGTGGCAGTCCGCCGCATATAATATTAAAGCTAATGAATGACAATTGTCATGGGCATAAAATTTTTCTTCTTTCCTTTTTGTAAAGGTACCTACTAGATCTGTGGAGTTGTTCCTTTTCTAGAGTCAACCAAATCCTAGTTTATCGTAACCGCTTAAGTCTGGCATTGCCGTTTTCTCTAGCCCTAGAAAACGAGTGGGGAAAATTATTTGTAATAGTTCGTAATAGCTATAGGTTTTATAAAAATATCAGATTGAAGAATTCAAGTGTCCTTTGAACCCGATCGGCATGATTCTTGAAAGACGTGTCCAGAAGCCCGGAATAGGAAAAATATTCAGAATATACCGTTAGACTCGTAAAAATAATAAGATTTCCAAAAATATCAATTTCATAATTTTTCGATAGCTAAAAATATCAGATATCGCTTTTATACGCGTATTTTTTTACTACCGGTACTTAATTGTCATGTCTACTTTTACATTACACTATTTTCTACTATTCTACACTATTCATCTATCTCTACTTTTACTTACAACCTACTCTTACAAACCATACACCTATCTCTTACACTTTTTCATTTCCAATACAATTTCACATCTCTCATTTCTTACTTTTAATTAACAAAATAACAAAAAATAAATTTCTCCCCTCCCAATACACCTAAATAGCGCGGCCACACTCCATTCATGCATCCATTTTTTTTATTTATTTAATTAACACAAATTATCTCCCACATTTTCCTATAAATACCCCCTCATACCTTCACTTCTTTCACACCTCTTCTTCTCTAAAGTTACTCTACAAAAATTTCTCTCCAATTTCTCTCAAGAATTCTTTCAAGAAGTCTCCTTAGTTTAGCTTCCTTTAGTTAAGAAATTTCTCAAGAATTCTTCATGTTCATCTACTTAGTATAGCTTAGTGTGTGTTTTCTAAAACCATGAAGGTTAAGAAAGCAACATTAGGTTCATGCTTTATTTTTGTTCATAAACATAATTCCTCTATGTTCATTTATGTTTCTTTTATGTTCTTTACTATCTAATATATCTATATAACTATATATATTATTTAGAGCATATAAGCTCATTATCTTCAATTTATTTATCTTTCATGCAATTTATTTACTTCATTGCAATTTATTTAATTTCAAGTTGATTTTAAGATTAGTCATTCAAGTCTTAGACTTGTCCTCATCAAGTCAAAACAATTCTTTTCTTTTCTTTTCGGGACTAGTCTTTTCTTAGTCCCGGGGTACCTTGATGAAGCTAAGGTCCCAATACTTGATTTACTTTATTATTTACTTAAGCTTTCAAGTTATTATCTTCCTTTATATTTCTATAGTTATGATTCATATTCATGCATGAACATAATGTTTTTGTCTCAACAAAAATAGATGAGGAAGTGTCTTTCTAAAACTAAAGGTTCTTGTTAAATAAAAATAGGAAATAGATTTCCTAAAAACTCATGAACATGCTTGGAAAATGATTTTTCTTACATAAACAAAAGGTTTTATGAAAACTTATCTTTCATCAAGAAATATTCTTTTGGAATCATTACAAAAAACAAAAATTGTCATTTTATTACTTTTTGAATCCAAGTTTTGAAAATAAAACACACTTAGAATTAAAGTAATTACAAGAGATTAAATTTAGAAAAAGAATATTCATCTCAATAACTCAAGATCTTTCAAAAGTAAAATAAATATTCAATAGAATCTCAAGTTCAAAGTCTTTTAAAACCTTAATTTTTATAAGTTGAGACAACTTCATTTACTTCATACATTTGTTATGAGTCATTACATATATATATATATATATACCTTTCAAAAGTTTACAAAATAATTGAAATATTTATCTTTTCAAATGAGCTTTGTTTACAAGAAGGAAAACAAGTGTTTGCAAATTCGTGGCAAATCTGGTCGCTACCTTTTCGGAACCCAAACGACTTAGTTTTATGGAAATAAGCTTAGAAATGCGTAGATCTTTTCGAGTAGGTAGAAAACGATATATTATACGCGAAATTCCGAGTTAAAATGAGCAAGTTATGGCCATTTTAAGTTGGAATTTCCCCTTATACGATTTTACCACGATTTTAAGAAAATTAGAATCTTCAAGGATAGAATTTCATGAAATACTCATTTTGGGTATTCTTCTTGATTAGATAATCACGAGGAGGATTGTTCGTATCCCGAGGATTACTACGATTAAGTGGAAATTCCGAACGACCCATCCAATTCAAGAAAGGTGTCATCATGGCCGAGTGAGTTTATTCCCGTTATTTTTCATACTCTGATTGTGCTTGTAAAATTAGTTGCACTAGAATCTAAGCAAAAATAAAAAAGAATGTATGATAATATGTTGAAGGAATACTAAGTATATCGAAACTCAATTTGTTTGTAATAAAGTTGTATGTGCATTAATATCTTGAATTGTTTGAAATTGGTTGATCACTTGAAAGAAGTTAAATGTAACTACTAGACTTTAATTAAAGAAATTATTCATGCACTTCATATGTTGAGTCACATTGCATTCACTACTATACAATTGGTGGGACAAGTGTATAATAGTGGTGGTAGACATAACCGGTATATCATGTAAGTGGCGAGTAGGAGCCGTAAAAACTACAAAATTGGTGGCTAGTAGGAGCCTGTAATAACTACAATTTTTGATGGCGTATAGGAGCCGGTAAGATCTATAAAAGTGTTTTTAAAAGTTATGGCTGTAATTGGCCTGAATACCCAACCCGAATGAAGGGTAATTCATTCAACATATGATTCCCGGAAAGTCATATGTCTTGTATGCTCACGTGGTTGTTGCATTTCATACGTTTGAATAATAAACTTGATTGATAATTTTCTTCGAGTATGAATTTTGGGATTTACTCACTAAGCCCATAAGCTTACACCCCTATAGATATTTGTATTCTCAGGAACACCTATTTTTGTGCCCGAGGTCTTCCCGTATCCGTGTACGTTTTATATTGAAGCTTTTGGAGGAAATCTACTCGAAGACTTAGATTAGAATTCCTTTGAAATCTTTAATGTAGTATTTTGGATGTTATGAAGTTTATCTCGATCCTTGGAATTAGCGGGGGTATGCCCCTAAGAAATTATGTAATAGACCTTTGGTTATTAATGATATGATATTCTTTATTTCTGGATTCTTGTATGTTTATCTTTACTTGCTTAAACTATGCTTCCCAAAAGCGTCTCCTATTACCGTGTTAGACGCCTTACATATAATACTAAGGCTTTCGCATGACTAAGGTAGCCATTCTTAAGCCTTGATATTATATGTGGCGGACTGCCACGTTTAGGTACCCTTCGGGCGTGACAGAAATTGTATTGAAAATGAAAATGTGTAAGAAATAGGTGTATGGTTTGTAAGAGTAGGTTGTAAGAAAAAGTAGAGATAGGTGAATAGTGTAGAATAGTAGAAAATAATGTAATGTAAAAGTAGACATGACAATTTAATGTCGGTAATAAGAAAATATGCGTATAAAAGCGACATCTGATATTTTTAGCTACCGAAAAATTACGAAATTGATATTTTTGGAAATCTTATACTTTTACGAGTCTAACGGTATATTCGGAATAATGTTCTTATTCTGGACTATCGGACACGTTTTTTAAGAACTATGTCCGATCGAGTTCAAAGGACACTCGAATTCTTCCAATATGATATTTTTATATAACCTATAGCTATTACGAACTATTATAGCTAACTTTTCCAACTTTGTTTTCTAGGCTTGAGAAAACGGCAATGCTGGATTTAAGCGGTTACGGTAAACTAGGGTTTTGTTGACTCTGGAAATCCGGTTGACTTCCGATTAGGGTTTAAGCCTTAATTTGGATCAAAAAATTCAGGGATTTACACTCACACTATGGTCATGTAAAGTTACATGACATGAATAAAAAAAATAATAGAAGGTGGTTACCTAAAGAAGACTTTGGTATGGTTATATGGTTATGGGTTTTAGTTGTGGGTAGAAGTGGTTTTGGAGTTATTTTGATGGAGTTTTGGGATGGTAGTTGGAGAGAGTTTTGGTAAGAAATTTGTGGGTAGTGAATGTGTGAAAGAAGTAAAAGAGGAGGGGGGGTATTTATAGGAAAATGTTGAGTGATTTTTGTATGATTAAAATAAAAGAAAAATAAAACAAATTGAGAGAGTGAGGAGGAGAAGGGGCATCGGCCATGCTTGTATAGGAGAGAGGGAGTGATTTAATTTTTGCTTTTTGTTAATTAAAAGAAGTAATATGTAAGGTAGATGTGAAATAAAGTTATGGGAAAGGTAAAAAGTAAAGGTTATAGGTTATGGAGTGTGTAAGAGTAGGTGTAAGAAAAAGTAGAGATAAAAGAATAGTGTAGAATAGTAATGAATAGTGTAATGTAAGATAGATATGACTAATAAAGTACCGGTAGTAAGAAAATACCCGTATAAATGCGATATCTAATATTTTTAGCTACCGAAAAATTACGAAATTGATATTTTTGAATACCTTGTATTTTTACAAGTCTAACGGTATATTCGGAATATTTTTACTATTCTGAGCTCCCGAACACGTTTTTCGAGAACTATGTTCGATCGGGTTCAAAGGACACTCGAAAATTGTCAATATGATATTTTTATATAACCTATAGTTATTACGAACTATTCTAGCCAATTATTCCAACTTCATTTTCTAGGGCCAAAGAAAACGGCAATGCCGGTCTTAAGCGGTTACGGTAAATTAGGGTTTTGTTGACTTTGGAAATCCGATTGACTTCTGGTTTAGGGTTTTAAGCTAAACCGATTCCCAAAATTTGGGGGTTTACAACACCACATAACAATTCATACAATGTTTGAATTAACACCCATATGAAATACAATAGTCAAACATAGGTACAAACATAGTTTGAGTGATCGGAACCCAAACACATGGAAATTTACGCCCTCCCTTAAGGGTTGAAGGACCAGCTCTATATTTCACACCTAGGAAATCCAAAGGACTAAAGAAGGAGTATTCATTTCAAACTTTAATATCAATTTTTGTTTATGAACATACATATATATATAATATTTCCTCCACTTCACTTAGTTCTTAGAATTTTCACCAAGTATTATCATTTTGTGCCAACCCTCTTTAGGCAACATCCTTCAAGCTTGCTTAGTTCCTATAGAATTAGCAACCCCATGGTGATCTTTACCAGATTCATTGGATGTATACAAGTTTCACCACAAAATTGAAACGATAATACGTGACATGAATACTAAATAAATGCAAATATGCTATGTAATGCAATGAATGACCAATTTATTTATAAATCAAATAAGGTTTAGATCAATTCATTAGGTAACAATCAAATTCTCAGACATTCGACAATGTTCATCCATTAAATAATATCAACTAATTAGTATTCACTTTGAACATTACAAGATTGTCCAATCAACAAACATATAACATGCATGACTTCCCAATCCCCAAGCATGAATTCGAATTTTAATTATATTAGTCATATGCAACTATACTACAATCAAACATAAGTGAAAAGATTGAATTACTCACCCATGCATTCTCTTCAATCATCATAGTAATCAAAAGGAAAGTTTGATTCTTGATCTAAGGCTCCTATAAGATAGAAAAACTTGTATCATTAACTATTTAACATGGAAAAAAGGAATGTTAAACAATATTCTAAAGCTTTAGGAGAACAAAACATGAAACATAGGTCATATGCCCTTGGTCATGCCTCGTATCAAGGGGCTTATGGAGTAAGGTGAGACACAGAAGCTACCACGTCCCATACCACGCCGTGTAGGGATTGGTGTATGAATAAGGTTGGTACTCAGAAGCTACTATGCCCCCTTCTACGCCCTATATGGAAGGGCATATTAACCCAGGCATGGAAATAGAGGCTACAATGCCCCTTGCCACACCCATAGAGAGGGGCATATCTACCTAGAAACACCCATAGATTGCGCCATGCCCCCACTACGCCCTTGTATCAAAAAGCTAGCAAATAGACATTTAAACTTCACATTTTTACTCATCTTGACTAACTTCAAATGTCTCATATCCATCAAATACATACTAGCATCATCAAACAAGACTTATATTCACTCCTTTCACTTTCATACCTTACAAAACTTAGTCCATCTCCACATCAACTCAATCAACCATTCATAGCCATATCATCCTTATTCTAGAACTTAAATGATAAATCCTTATGTCTACTTCATATAGTTAACAATAATATTCATAACAATCTTATATAAACCAACAACTAACAAGAATTCTTAACTTACACATACTTATAAAACAAAATAATCAAGGAAAAGTAAGAGTTAAATTACCTACTTGTAACTTACTTAGAAATAGAAGTTTAGCTTGAGTTTCTCATTGATTTAAGCAGAGAATTGAAGAAGAAATGTAATGTATGTGTGTGTATGATACGTTCATTTTTTTTTTTTATTAGAGAGGAAAGGGAGTAAAATTTCTACTAAGTTAAATAGATAAACATGTTTATATATATAAGAAAAGCAAATGTTGGCTTTGGAAACATTTAAAAATAATAGGGTGTGTGCGATTGCATGATAAGTGTGGTAGGTAAATGAGCTTTATATGACATAAATCAAGCTTAGCTCCAAGTACAAATTGTCTTATATACATTAACACATTAAAATTTACAATTACTTGAAATCAATGCAAAATATGATAAATTTAGCATAACTTCTATTTAACTAGAAAATTCCTTATACAAATCCATATAGAAATTCTTAATAATTTGGGAGTTAAGTTTATGAGATTAATTTTTCTAAATTGAATTTTGAACACATAATTTATTTGGAAAACAACTTGAAGTAATTCAATTGAAATTTTTGAATTTCTATTTCTACCATATCTATTCTACAAAAGTTATTGTGATTGAAATTGTTCAATATTCCATGCATTATAACACTCGTAATTAAAATATATAAATTTTAAATTTTATTTTCTAAATTTGATTTATAGAAAAACTTGGGGGTCACAAACATGCTACCTTTATATATCTTTTAGATGCTGAAGTTGCTAAATTGATGGATTCAACTGCTATAAATATCACTCTTAATTAACGTAAGGTTAGTTCTGTCATGCACTAAGGGGTACCTTAAACGTAACAATCCGCCACACTCAATATTAAGGCTTAAGTATAACAACCTTAGTCATTCCCAGAAGCTTCGATATTAAGTGTAAGGCGTGCTCTCACAAATTTAAAGGAACATACATGGAATTATGAAGCTTAAGAAGATGTAATAACAAATTAAGAAAATAGGATTCATAATATTCATTTGTTCATAACAATAGTCTCACAAATCTTAGGGGCGTTCCGTAGCCACAAATAACTATAGTCTATTACAAGAATATTTTTACATCTTGTCCAACACTAAACTTCATCTAGAAATTCCTTAACCAAAAAGGAAAATACCTGGCCGTAGGGTCTACGTGGCCTCAACCACAAATAGGTGAACTGCAAAAGATATCTATAGGGGTATAAGCTAATAGGCTTAGTGAGAACTATTTCCATAAATAAACTTCTTGTGTAATGAAATTCAAACAAGTTATTTAAGTAGGCAAATGAAATGCAACATATATGTGGGCAAACAAAGTATATGGTTTTCTAAGAGCTATATGTTGAATGGATTTACGCTTTCCATTCGGGGTTTAGTGATACGTAACCTCAAAACAAGTAGTTTTAGTTAAAATTATGCTTTTGATCAATACCACCAAGCATATTAAGTCTACTTGATTTGAGCCATGCTTCCGAACTTTCCGCCAAGCATTTGATTCCCTGTTGCCAAGTGTTGCTTTCGACAAATTTTTCGCATATATATCAATTTGTCTTTTCTTAATTCTAGTACGACTAAACTATAAGCATAATCAAGTAAAGCACTTTAATGAAATAAACTCACGATGACATGTCGACACTTCTCTAAACGATGAGTCGTTCACACAATCCACTTAATCGAAATAGTCCTTAAGGTATAGGTATCCTTCCTCGTAATCACCTACTTAAGGAAAATAACCAAAATGAGTATTTCTTGATGACTTTCTTGAATTTTGACAAAACAATGTCATAAGAACATCAAAGTTTGTATAAAGGATGATTCCAATTTAAAATGGTCATAACTTGGTCATTTTAACTTGGAATTGCGCATATGATATACCAATTTCTACCTACTCGAAAAAATCTATCCATTTCTAAAACCATTTTTATCAAACTATATCATTTAGGCTCTGAAATCATGGTGATCAGATTCACCACTAATTTTCCCTAACCCCAAAGCAATTTGTTTCAAACATTTAAACCATTCAAAGATTGCTTTGATAAATACTTAGTTATCTATATAGTTGAAAAATTCCTTTTTCATAGATACTTAGCTCATATTTTATCCATGCTCAAGTGTTTGTTATCCAACCAAGTTTCTTGGGTAAGACAATGTTAATTAAGAGTTTAGAAACTATAGTTTACAAGAAATCCATTTTGTAAATCCTTTAAAATGAATATTTTGATTCATTTGTTTTCAAAGAATTACTTTATGTTTATCTTACTATTTTTCTAAATGACTTTTTGATAAAATAAATTTTTTCTTTTCTAAATTATCAATATTAGTGCTACTTTTCCTATTTGTTTTCTTTGACTATTTATTTGAAAAATCTTAGTTTTGAAAATTCTCATTTTTGTTTTAAGGGTTTCCTTACATGATGTTTTTATAAAAATATTTTAGTACCAAAGTCATCTTCTTTTAAGAAAACAAAGTAACATAAAAATGATTCAAAAAGCTTTTTAAAGACAAAAGAAAATTTATAAAATTGTAGTGAGTTCTTCTTAAAACTTAGAAAATAATAACTTTACTTTTGTTAAACTGTACAGTTTATATTTTATATAAAACCATTCGTAGGTGATAAAATCTCCTTTTTGTCCAATATTATTGAAGCTTTTAAAGATTTGGACAACATTCTTATTGGGCATGATTATGAGAAATAATAACAAGAAAAAATAACATAAATAATAAATAAAGTCAAGTATTGGGAGTCTTAGCTTCTTCAAGGCTCCTGGGACTCAGAAGTAGACTAGTCCCAAAAGAAAGAAATAAAATAAAAAAAGAAAAATTATTTTGACTTGATAAGGACAAGTCTAAGACTAGAGACTAGTCTTAAAACGATAAGAAATAAACAAATTGCAATGGAAGAAATAAATAAATTACTTTACATGAAAATAAATAAATTGCAAGTGAGCTTATATGCTCTAAAGAATATATAGAATATAATAATACTTAGTTAGATATAACAACAATAATAATATGAACAATGTAAAATAACAACATAAACAGATATTCATGAACAAGAACAATACATGAACATAGTATAACTTCCATAACATTAAGTTTTTGGAAACTGACACCATGGTTATGTAAAGTTACATGACATGAGAAGAAGAATATGTAAAGAAAAGTTGACCTAAAGAGGGTTTTTGAGGTATTATTTGGGAATGGGTTTTGTGTGTGTAGAAGGTGGTCTGAGATAATCTTGAAAGTTAATCTAGAATATTTTCGTGGTACCATGTTTAAGATAGAGGAATCATGAAAGATAAGAGAATGAGAAGGAATGAGAGATTTTGAAAAACAAAATTGTTCAAAGAATGATAAAGACAAGGGAAAGGATATCTTGGAAAAGAAAAATTCCAACTGTTAAGAAGTGAAGTCGTGAAGCCTCCATGATACATGTTCCCCATAAAATTTCTGCATGTTTTCCCTTGTATTTTTATTAAAATTCATTATTATTATTATTATTATTATTATATTATTATTATTATTATTATTATTATTATTATTATTATTATTATTATTATAAAAACTTTTTATTTTTATTCTCATAAAACAATTAGAAAGGGTAACACATCCCTATTTCATTTCTTAAAAATTCAAACCTTGATTATCAAGAGGTTTTGTGAAAATATCTGCTAATTGATATTCTATAGAAATAAAACCAATGCATATATTACCATTTATTACATGATCTCTTATAAAATGATGTCTTATTTTAATATGTTTCGCCTTAGAATGATGTGTTATCACGTTTAATAGAAATATTTTTATAAAAAACGCCATAATCTTCCATTTGTTATTTAATCCAAAGAACTTGAGCATAGCAATTTCCTAGAGATACATATTCAGCCTCTGTGGTTGACAAAGCAACTGAATTTTGTTTCTTCGAGACCATGAAATTAATTTATCTCTAAGAAATTAACATGTTCCTGATGTGCTTTTTCTATAATCTTACAACCAGCATAATCAGCATCAGAAAAACCAATTAAAGAAAAATATTCATTCTTTGGATACCATATGCCTAATTTCTTGGTACATGCAATATATTTAAAAAGCCATTTAATAGCTTGACATAATTTTCAGTTGGATTACTTTGGAATCTTACACATATACATATAACGAATAAAATATTTGGTCTAGAAGCAATGAGGTATAATAAAGATCCAATAAGACTTCTATAGAGTTTTTCATTAATCTTCTTACCTTCTAAGTTAAGGTCTAACCTTATTGAAGTACTCATTGGTGTAGTGACTGGTTTCTTGTCTTCGTAACCAAACTTTTTCAAAATTTGCCTTGTATATTTTTCTTGATGAATAAATATTCCATCCTTAGTTTGTTTGATTTGTAAGACCAGGAAGAAATTTAGTTCACCCATCATAGACATCTCAAGTTCAGCCTGCTTTACAAAATCTTGACAATATTTCTCATTAGTATGACCAAAAATTATGTCATCAACATAAATTTGAACTACTAATATAACCTTATCAAAATGTTTTAAGAAGAGAGTTGCATCAATAGTACCTCTTTGGAATCTACTAGTTATGAGAAAATCACCAAGTCTATCATACCATGCCCTTGGAGCTTGTTTGAGCCCATACAAAGCTTTTCTTAACTTGTATACATATTCTGGTTTGAAAGGATTCTCAAATCCTGGAGGTTGTTCTACATATACTTCTTCTTTAATATAACCATTTAGAAAAGCACTTTTTACGTCCATTTGAAATAATTTAAAGTCTTTAAAACATGTATAAGCAAGCAACAATCTTATAGCTTCTAATCTAAAAACAGGTGCATAAGTTTCATCATAATCTATACCTTCTTCTTGTGAATATCCTTTTACTACTAGTCTAGCTTTATTTCTTACTATTTTGCCATTTTCATCTAACTTGTTTTTAAATACCCATTTTGTACCAATGATAGATTTATCTAAAGGTCTAGGCACCAAACTCCATACATTGTTTCTTTGAAATTTGTAATCCTAAACTAAGGCATTATAACCCCCCACGTGTCCCTCTCTTAAAAGAGACACGCAAAGGCTCTAAATCTCAATACCACAAAATATAAACATATAGAAATCTCCATGAACCCACATTTAAGGGTACTCTAGAAGGAACAAAACTCGTGAAACCTTTAATTATAACTTTCAAATATCTCTTGTAATATAAACTAAATCTAAGTTGGCAAAACCAAAGCCAACAATAGTCCAAAAAAGATCTAACTTCCAACTAAAAACATATAATCCTGTTTAATAAACTATTACATAAAAACCAATACTTCAAATCCTGAAAAAGATAAATAATCAAAATATTATTTCAAAAATCTTCAATAACTCAAGAAATATTTTTTTTATATGTCCTGTATAACATCCTATTCCTCTGCAGTGTAGTCAGGTCTATTATCGCCATCCCCATGATCAAAATACAAGTCATAACCAGACAAGTCATAAACAATATCTCCATCACCTATACTTGAAAAAGATAAAGGATTGAGCACAAAGGCCTTGTACATCCAAACCATAAGCACATACACATGATCATACATAACACAATATCACATACAACTTATAATTTCTAATGCAACAAGCACAAATTAATTTATCTTTTCAATAGCCTGCAACCATCACAGTTTAGGAATACTCATGATATAAACCTAAACCCAAATAACTCAGATTCCGAAACACATATTATAATATATACATATATACAGTTTGCATGCCCAGCCAAAGCTCGAAAGCACGACTCCTAATCTACCAGAATCATCTCCAAGCACGAGTCCACTCAGGACAACCTCACACAAGGATCATCAGGTTGTCTCACTAGAGATCACCCTCCACCATGGCCTCGCCATGAGTTCTACTCTAGTCGAAACCACTCACAACGAACAGTCAATTTCAATTAAGGTCGTATATTTATTAATCAGGTTGTAAATTCTAAACCTATCACGCACAAGCAACAAACAAGGTAAGGATGTACCTGGATTTGCTTCCAATCCAAATCTACTCAACAGAAACTTTAATTGAAATGGAACTCTAATCTCACAATACTCCTATATATCAATATATATCGCAATTAAAATTCAATTGTAATCATGATGTCAAACCCTAACCCTAATAACATAACCTTAACCAAATCTTAACTCACCTGTTAATTTTGTTTTTACTTCACAGAAACCCTAACATCAATTTCTCCTCAAATCTTCCTTGATCTCCACAATCCTTCACAACTTACATATATATATAATATAATCTTCTATGAATAGATCCCTTATAAAAGTTTATAACTTTGAATCTATAGAGATAGGGCAAATTCATACATACCTATAATTTGCAGAACTTGATTGAAATCAGAAACCTTAATTCTTTAAATCTTTCTCCTTCAATTGGATTTGAAGCTGATATTCTCTAAAACCACTCTAATGTTTCGCTTCTAGATTTTGAATCTCCTTCAATCGATATGTATGTTTTCCAATTCTAATATGGACTTCTAAATCCTTTAGCGGCTATAAACTCCCAAAGGATAAGAATCTAGGTTTAAGGTTTTGTTGGAGAAAAGACAAAGAAAGAATATATAGGGATTCGTGACTTTTGATCTTCTGTCATGTGACCAAAATTGTATTAAAATTAGATTTTTGTTGACAAAGAAAGAATATATAAGCTGACGGTTTTCAAATGTCTTAAACATACTCCAAATCTCTTAGGGTTTTGACTGAAGAATGGTATGACAAACTCGTAGGTTAAGGGTATATTTATAGAGATATATTGTTTAGGAAAAACCCTAGGTTCATATCTAATTTAGCTGCCAAAATCCATTCTTAATCAAGTTTTTTTTTTTTTTTTTTTTTTTTTTTGCTATGTGAACACAATAAAATTATATTTCAACTTTGACCATAAACCTTCTTATTTAATATCCTTTGACTCTTTGACCCTTCTTAATAATCCTTTTATATACTTTAGGATTGACTATAAAACCCTCTTATTTTATATCAAATGACAAACTTGTCCTTCTTTATAATTTATTTATCTTATATTACAAAATTGATTTAATTCTTCCATCATAGCATTTATCCAATCATTATCTGATAAGGCATTTCAATACTATTAGGTTCAATTTCAGACAGTAAGCAAAATGATTTTCAATTTCTTGAAGGTTTAATCTAGTTTTAACACCAGCATCAACATTACCAATAATTAACTCAGGTGGATGTGAAGTTTTATCCTTCCTAGAGTTCGAACTTTCGGTACATTAGCAAGCACTTCAGAATTACCTTCTACGTAAACTTCTGATTTACCTTCTATGGAATCAGATATCAAATTTTTAGAGATTGGTTCTTCTTTGTTTGAATCTGAAACAACATCATTAGATGTATTCTTTATAGAAATATCATAATCATCACAATCATCTTTGATTTCTTCAACAAAACGTACATTAATTGATTCTTCAATAATCTTAGATACTTTATTAAACATACGATGAGCTTTACTATTTAATGAATAGCCTAAGAACATTGCTTCATCAGAATGTTCATCAAACTTTCCAATGTTATGTAAATTCTTTTTCACAATGCATTTAGCACCAAATACATGAAAATAAGAGACACTAAGTTTTCTTCCTCGAAAAATTTCATAAGCAGTTTTTGATGTAAAAGGTCTAATATAAACTCTATTTATGATGTAACATGTGATTGCCACAGCTTCAACCCATAAATTTTTTGAAACTCCACTTTCATTGAGTATAGAACGAGTCATTTCTTGTATAATTCTATTTTTCCTTTCTACAACACCATTTTGTTGTGGTGTGTAAGGAGCCGAAAAATTGTGGTTTATCCCATATTCATCACAAAAGGAAATAAAATTAGCATTATCAAATTTTGTACCATGATATGATCTTATGGAAATAATTGAATAACCTTTTTCATTTTGAATTTGTTTGGCAAAAACTTGAAAAGCATCAAAACTATCAGATTTAATTTTAGAAACCAATACCCATGTATATCTTGAAAAATCATCAACTATAACAAGCTCATATCTATTTTCTCTAATACTTAAAAACTCTTGTAGGACCAAAAGATCCAAATGTAGCAATTCTAAAGGTCTTTTAGTAGAAATTACATTCTTACTTTTATGCGAAATAGATATCATCTTGTTTTTCATACATGCATCACATTTGATATTTTGTTTAATATGTATTTTTTGGTAAACCAACAACAAGATTGTTTTTAGATAATTTTTCAAGTTGATTGAAGTTAATTTATCTAAGCATTTTATGCCAAAGATGTATATGTCAAACATAGATAGAAAACAACATTCTGAGTCCATAGCAGAAGTTATTAAATATACATTTTTCCTTCAAAATCCCTCAAACATTTTAATATCATTAGCATCAAATGCATAACATTTATTTTTCTCAAAAATCGTCTTGTAACCTTTGTCACATAACTGACTTATGCTTAGTAAATTGTGTTTTAATCTTTTTAATAAGGAAACATTTTATATTGCATGAGAAGGTTTTCCAATCATATCTGAAGCTATGATTTTACCTCTACTATTATCTCTAAACTTTATGTATCCTTTTTCTTTCCATTCTAAGCTTGAGAACAAGGAAACATCACTTATCATATGACTTGAGCACCCACTATAGGTACCAAGTTCCTTTTCTATTAACTCCTTGTTCCTGTAAAAGTTACAAAAGGTGATCAAACCTTTTTAGGAACCCAAACAACTTGGGTCCTGATAAGATAAGCTTATTTTCCCATTATTCTTTACTTGTTTAGAATTGAGCTTATTTTCTTGTAAAAACAATACTTTTCAATATGTCCTATCTTATTGCAAAAGAAACATGAATATGCATCATATCTTTGATTCGAGAATTATACTTCTAATTTTGATATTATATATTATACTTCGAATATTCATGATAACCATATTGTCTAGGATATATGTTATTGTTTCCATACTTGTACCTTCTGCTATAATCTTTCTTGGATATCCTTGCTTTTGAAATGTCCTTCTGACATACCCTCTGCTATTAGTTTTATCTTCCTTCTTGACCGTTTTCTTTACTTCCATATTTTTATTATCACTTTTCACAAACACAGTTTTCTTTATATTACTTGATGAACTATCATTTCCATATCCAAGTCCATGTTTAATAAAAGCCGGTCTCGGGCTACTTATCAACATTTTCAATTTTTCTTCACTTTCATTAAATTTGTTGAAGGTATTTTTGATTTCACGTGATAAACCCTCTACTCATTCTTTTGCATTGTTAATTTCTTGTTTTAAAACACCATTTTCTTTCTTTAACACATCAGAATTGATCTATAGTTTTTCATTATCAGCTTTTAAAATATCATTCTCATTAGAAAGAAGTTTGTTTGTTTAACTTAAAATGTCTTTTTCATTTCTTAGAAGATTATTTTCAATATCTAACTTAGATATTTTAACATTTGCCTTTTCAATAACTTTAAGAAGTTTTTTACTTCTACATACATTTCACAATCAAAAGTATCAATTAAGAGTCAGTGTCTAACTTAGATTTAGCCATTATGCACATATTTATTTCTTCCTCGGTTTCACTAGTAGTCTCTGAGTCAGCTTCTTATTCATCTAAATCACTGCAAGTCGCCATCATTGCCTTGTTCTTCTTTTTGTACTTCTTCATCTTGTCGATGAGTAGGGCACTCATAATTTTTATGGCCTGGCTTCTTACATTCATAGCAAGTAATTCCTTCTTCTCT